>CAHIKZ030000414.1:707500-720000 GCA_903632075.3 Acanthosepion pharaonis
TATATATATATATATATATATATATATATATATGTGTGTGTATGTGTATATATATATATATATATATAAACACACACATACATATATATATATATATATATATATATATATATATATATATAAGGTGTATTTTGGCAGCAATGACTCTTTCAAATATGTTGTGTTGAATAGTAGCGACAAATTTTGTTTATCCAATTTTAGTCATTTTTTTTAAAATTCCTGCATTCATTGTTATGTAACCGGCAAACTTACCAACGTTTATATTTATTTTAAGATTATTTTTCCCGAGTACTTTCGAATATTGCTACATTCATTTTCAGGGATTTTGTTTTGCGCATGTTAATATAACCTTTATTCGTTAATTCGGGCGTTCAATCGATTGCTTGAACCAATTTCAAGTCATTCAAGTTGACGTCATTTAAAAAATAATCAAACTTTATTTTTTGACATGTTTACTTTAATACAAGAAACCCTATTGAAAATGATACCTTACGTTGATTGCTTATCATGTATTACAATAATCTCCAGAACTTTGAGTCTTTCTGTGACGATATTTTTCCAAACGTATTTGAAAAAATATGTATATACATATATTTTAGAAAGATTTAGATTAATCCGAGAGCGGGGAGTGCCATTTCTTCTTTAATAAGATTACTCGAGCATTCAGGTCAGTAGACTCAACAGTAAATACATATATTGTTGAATAAATAAACGGAGCGCAGATTCAAATTCGAGTATCCACTAAAAATAACGTTTAAAGTGATCAAATATACATGAGAAAGACGCTCTCTCGGATTCCCGCCGAAGGCTCGGAATAAACGCTACTAAAATATTTAAAACCGCACAAAAATGCATATCAAACAGTCAAAACATGAAAAATAAACAACTCCCAAACAAATCCCCTTGAAAATGGCTAACGAAATGTTCGAAAGCGCTTGTGAGAATGAACGGTATATGGACAGTTTTGTACGCCTTCACTCCAAGCAAACGAAAACAATGAAGAACGCTAGCAAAACTAAATAAAAAATGAATTAAATTTTCCTCGTGCATCATATTTAACGAAAGGTGTTTAAGAAAAGGTTGGTGTCAAATATCCATTAATCATATATATATATATATATATATATATATATATATATATATATATATATATATATATATATATATATTGCAAAAGAAAAGTAAAAAAAAAATATAACGTTTAAAATATAAATAGCAGGGGTTGTGCAATGAATTTCAGTCCGGACTGATTCTGTGTTCTGTCGAGTTCGCACTCTCCTTTTCATTTGCGATCACGGGAGTCTCTGTACACCCGGTCCAGGGAGCCGTCTCTTTGTAAGCAAAAAGACTGTCTCCTTGGACTTCACATTATAAGACTCTAGTGCCTGTGAATCATACATTCCACCACTTTCTTTTTCGCTGCGCAAATTTGCGTTGTTTAGATTTTGTTCTTCCCTCATACCATTAATCATTTGTATTTATAATGTTTTAATTGTATGTAGGGTATTTGTGGGAGTAAATGTATCTTTGCAATAAATTATTAATCTGTTCCCAGTCGAACCTGACGTGCTTGGGAACGAAACCAGTTAGTCTGTCTTGTAAACGTTTTCATTCCTTTCATATTTCACAATGCGTTAAGAAACACATTATATCTTTTCCTTGCATATTACGTTTTTACCTCTAACAATTTATATATTTTATATATATATATATATATATATATATATATATATATATATATATATATATATATATATATATATATATATATATATATATATATATATATATATATATATATATAGCGTCTGTATTCATTGTTTTTTGGGTAGGTACAAAACCAAGTAAACGGGTCGATGTATTTAACAGCCCTTCTTTAATTTTAAGTAGGAAAGGAAATTATTGTGAAATGATTACCACGTTTATCATGAACTTCTGAGTGTCACAAGAGTAAAATCAATAGTAAATACAATGAATGCATTTTCAATAGATATTCTAGTTTTAAAGTTTATTTTTATTTCCATGTGTCACTCAGTGGATGGTATATTTGGGGAGAAAATATTTGCACTTTTACGAACAGCTCTCAACTTTGTCAGATTCGAGAGACTTGGCCACCTCGAATTGGCCAGCGATAAAATGAAGTCTGACTACAATATAAAAACGGCCAACAATAAAACATTATTAAAAAGACATTATTAAAAGGATGATAAAATTAATTGCATAAGGTCACGGTTCGTAATCGAGTTAGTTGGACAGATTTACTTTTCTGATTAGAGACTATTTAAATATTATTATCTTTACGATCCGGTGACATAATTCAGCGCGAATAGACAGGAGAATTATTAAATTACTCGACTGTTATATAAATAAATACGCTTCACTATGGTTCCCACAGGAAGTCACGCGTGCGTACGAGAAAGAAAGAACGAACGATTAGGCAAAGAGATAAAGAGAAGTGGAAAGAGAAAACGAATAAACATTATCAAAATGATAATGTATGGACATATTTTTTTTTCGTTTATGAATGCAATTCTTAGTGAGATGGAGATTGAATAGACACCATGGAATTATTTTGAGTGACTTAAACTAGCACGTTATAAATACACTGTCTTAATCCCGGGAATCGCCCACACGTAGAGAATCCTGCCATACCATAGTTAATCGATTAATTATTAAATGAATGCATTTTTCTCTCAATGAGCTTGAAAGCTAATCCGGATTTTTAAATATGTGTCTGTTATTTTCTGCGTGTAAGTAAATTTTTAATATTATTCTTTATTTTCATGATAGAAACGCCGTGCGCACGCACACGTATACACAAACACGCACAGATATATATATATATATATATAAAAGATAAAATATAGTTTCAAGGTTTGCTATATTTCTGGATTAAACTGTTCAATATCAGAGACAGAACGTATGTCAATATAAAAGTGATTATTTATGTTAATACCCAGAGTCAAAAGTCTGTTTCATGCTAAACGCAATCGTTAGGACTAAATTCCTCAGCAAGTTACTGCCAATATAAGACTGGGTGTTTTGAGTCACTGTTTGATAGTAACTTAGTCTGCGCATGTGAACAATTGTTACAGAGATCACTACCCCACCATTTTCTTTTTCAAAATACGTAGTAATATTTATTTTAATTGATTGCAAAGTGTGACTAGTAGGTTATTTGTCCATCTCACGCTATGCCTCTAGAACTAGCGTCATATACACGAGTCAAAAGAAATATTATACAACATATCAAACCATACATTCAGACATATGGTATAACAGCAAATAAACTTTTTCAGAAATGCACAACAATCAAAAACATAACAATTATCCTTCCAATAACACTCGTATAATTGCACATGGTGTCAACACCACTTCCAGATTCTATCACGTGAAGGCATCCAATAAAATCGATTTCTTGAGTTGGGCCATTATATGCAAAAAGAAAAAAAAAAGCAATTGCTCAAAGCCGCACATGTGGCTGTTACATATTTCTCTTTTTTATGTTTAATCCTTGTACAAAAACGTGCATGTGTATTGGAAAAATATACTTCCTTTTGCCTTTTGGCAAATCCACAAAATTTTTCATTGATATTTTTCCTCTTTTTTAACAGGAATTTCTTTGTATATCTTCAGTTCACAATTAATTCTGGTTGGGAGTGCCTGCTCTCCATTGTGTCCACACCAGATATTTTTAAGGTCTACTACTTTTATCTCTTAAAACTAATTGGCTCAATTATGCTTAAATGGCAGAATGTAGCTTTGTTTAAACATTTCTGTGAGCGCATTAATTAAGACTCTTAACTTATACTTACAGCATTCGGCATACATGCGCATTGAGAATGAGTTCAGCGAATATACAAAAATAGAAAGGGGCGTAAGAAAAATATGTATCTTCTCACCGGACTTATTCAACCTATACAGCGT
This sequence comes from Acanthosepion pharaonis, assembly GCA_903632075.3. Lineage (NCBI taxonomy): Eukaryota > Metazoa > Mollusca > Cephalopoda > Sepiida > Sepiidae > Acanthosepion > Acanthosepion pharaonis. The sequence continues at coordinate 711,428 of CAHIKZ030000414.1, forward strand.
GGCAATTCTGAGAGAGATGGAGATCCTACCGGGATTCAACACTGACAGCCACAATCATGCTAACATAAGATACGCAGATGACGCATTACTGATAGCAGACATGGAAAAGAAACTACAAAGCGTCCTACAGAAGGTACCGAGGGAGAGCGAGAAGAAAGGACTAACCATAAACTACAAGAAGATGGAAAGCATAGTCATCAGTAACAGGATGAGCTGAAAAAAGGCGATTTGCATGTCGGGGACAATAATTAAGTATCTTGGAAGTGTTCAAACGGTGGACGGTAGGTGCGACGCTGAGATCGCGTCTGCGATGGTTCGATCACGCTGCGCGCCGGTCGAGAGGGGAGCTGATACGGGACGTTCTCCTTCCCACACCGCCGTCCACCTGGCGGAAGCGGATAGGCGGACAGCTGAAGACGTGGGCCTCAACGAACAAGGAGGATCTGGCGCTACTTTCCGGCCCGTAATTGGTCGGCCTCCGCCGCTGGAACCGCGACTGGCTTACCATCTCGTGCGACCTCGCGACAGACCGACGAGCGTGGGCAGCAATGGTCCGTGATGCGGTGCGTCAACAGGAAGAAGCCGGCTCAATCCGCCCAGGGTGAATGCCGCATCAAGACAAGAAGACAAGACGCTGAGATCCGAAGATGGATTGGGATGGCCAAGAATACATTCCAGAAGCTGGGCAGAGAACTGCGAGACAGGAGGATTTTTTTAGTGACAAAGAAAAAAAAGTACGAAGCTGCTAAGTGATACCTGTCCACCTGTATGGCAGTGAATTTCGGACGGTCTCCTCAAAGATGAAGCGACTCGTGGCAGCGGAGATATGGTTCCACAGAAGGATGCTAAAGATATCATGTAGGGATCGTGTGAACAACGATGAGGTCTTGGAGAAGATACGATTGAGGAAGCTTATACTTAACATAATGAAGAGGCAGACGAAATTTCTAGGACACATAATGCGAAAGGAGGGCCTGGAGAATCTGATACTGCTAGTTCGAATAAAAGGAAAAGAGAGAAGGGCAAGCAACGCATGACATACCTGGCGGGATTAAACAAGTGGATGGCAGAACGTGGTCTGTTGGAGTTGGCAGAGGCACGAAACTTATTGAGAACGACAAGTAATAGGGGGAAGTGGAGAGTTATGATCGCCTACGTCCTGAAAGGACACGGCACATAAAAAGAAAGAAGACATTTTCTTTTTCCTCATCTTTTCATCTATATTACACGTTACCTTCTTTCAAACACTAATTTTCGAGTTCTAACGCTTCCTACTTGGGTTTTGTATATATTCCCCATTATCTTCCTTCTTTCTTTTCCCTAAATACTGTGAAAGCTCGGCTGAATCGGGGTCACTGCAATTAGCATTCGGCTGTATCTGTGTGGACCGTCTACTCTTCTTCGCCCTCGCATACCTTACAATCGCGATTACTACTACTTTCTCCCTCGCCAGAACTCTCATCCATCGTTTTGTCATTCTAATACCTATCAAAATCCTGCTTCACTTTAGTCGTTGTCACTTTCGTAATTCTCGTTGTAGTAGAGACTTTGTAGTCGTAGATACAACTACAGTAATGCTGTTGAACATTATTGGTGTCAGACGCCTTCGATAACATTCGCACTAATAGTACTCGCTCGAGAATTCTCGCTTGAATAGTAACCCCCTAATATTGATTTGAATAGTAATCCGTATATTGATCAGTATAGAGAATGCTATAGTGAATAGTGTAGAGATAGAGGATAGTGCAGAAAGCGTGATCTATATAAAGATAGAGAATCGTGTAGAAAGAGTGACCCGTATATTAATAGTGGATAGAATAGAAATGGTGATCTGTAGAGTCATAGAATAATGGTGATCAAGTAGGCGCCACTCTAATTTCCATACATAAATTTCCATTGCGATCACGTGATCTACTTATTCAAAATACTATTGCCTGTGTTTGCTCTTTGATGATGTCTATTTAACCCCCAGTGTCGGCAGTGACACTTTATTCGTATATAACAGAACCTGAGAATCTATTTCTATTCCAACTATTACTTTGGGCCTTATCATTTTCTTATTTTCTCCTCTGCCGAATTGCAATATGACATTTCATCGTTGGAATATCTGACTCATCTTCCCTTTCGTCTCGTTTGCCTCTCAATTTATTTTCTACATACTTGTTTCCTTCGTTACCTAAGTAGGAAATACCGGGATCGCTGGTTTGCCTTTCGTAGCGGACTGTTATCAGTGGGAATTAGTCATTCCTGAATATTCGCTGCCCTAAACTGTTTAGTATGGACCGAGGTAGTAGGCTAATCCTTTTATCTACTGGACCGGCCTTCTTGGATACTACATGATACGGCCGCCACTTCATGTTTAATTTGCTTCACTTATGATAGTTTCTATAATAGACTAAGTCTCCGACTTTAAAGTCGAAGTCGTTAGTTGAAATGTTAGACATTTCTATCTGTCTTTTCTTAACTTTCTTCAAATTATTTCTAACTAGTTTAAATGCACGGTGTTGTTCTTGGGGTGTAATGTTATAGTGTTCAACTCCATAGTAAAGACGAACTGGTTTTAATATTTTATCAAGCGGCAGAACGACGTCACTATTTTAAAGTAATTAGTACGTTGAGAATTTTTTCGACTCTAACGTTAGCCTAATACACCGCAAGCATCTGGTTAATATATAAATCCCATGATCTATCATTATTATTAATTTTTTGATGAAATTTCGTGCATCGTCCTATGCAATGGACAGCCCTTGTTCGTCGCTTTCTGGGCGTAGAACGATGTCGTCATGCGATGTATATTTGAACATTCTACCATCACTTTCATGACTTTATTAACATTCTCTGTGTCGTTATCTGTTACTGAGGGTCGGCAAATCTATGAAATATTTCATCTACTAATAAGTGGGTGATCGTTTGAACCTTCTTATCTGGTACAGCAAATGCTTCGGGTCAGCCCGACTACATATCAATGGTGATTACTATGCATGACTTTCCTGATAGTGTCTGTAAGTTCCGGAATATCTATGGTTATTTTTGCGAAAAGAAAAGGAGCCATATCATACTCCAGCATTCTTGGTTGAAGGTTTTGCAAACTCCACAGCATCTCTAAGCAGAAAAAAGCGAGAAATATTTTAGTTTGATTGCTTGGGACTTCTCCGTTGCCATGTGACCATTATCATCAGAGTACCACACGAGGACGCTCCTCCTAAAACTGATGGAATATAAAGCGTAACTATCAGTTCGTCGTCTGGTTGAGATAAATAGTACACAACTTCGTCCAACAGAATGTAATTTTGTTCTCTAACTTATTACCCTTAACCTTTTGAATTCTAAGCTTGAGTTCTATAATCTCTATCTGCCTCCAGCCCACTAATTATGTCTATGTCCAGTAATGTAGGTCTTTCTCTTGGGGAGATGTGCAAATATTTTCTGTAAGTGGCAAATTGTCGGGGCTCAAAGTTATCCGAATTAATAGCGTTAACCTTTTCCTATCATCTACGTCGATTTGCTTTATTAAATTATCTCTCGCCACATCTACCGAGCGTGACAGTATGTCTGTGCACACGTTATTCTTAACTTGTAAATACTCTATTGTACAGATGTAGCCGGCTATACTTAAAGCCCACAACTGTAATTTTTGTTATGAATGGAAGAATTCAAAAGATGCTGCAGAGGCTTATGGTCCGTGTAGGTAGTAAATTTCGCACTATGTAAGTATTGGTGGAGATTTTGCAAGGCGTAAGGGATGGTATACTCGTCTTTTTCAATAAATGAAGACCTTGGTGTATCACTCACTTTATGAGATTCAAAATATAGAGTTTTTTTTCAATTTCACTTTTCATTTCTTCATCATATATCTTCTGCGTTAAGCAAGCTCTGATCGCTAAGTCCGATACATCCGTATAAATCTTATATTCTTTGTTCGAATCTGTGTATGCTAGAGTCATTGATTCGGACATCATATCTTTCAAGCGATCGAACGATTCCAGATAATCATCATACCACTTAAAATCCCATGTGTACTAGTTAATCTAATCGATGGTTCTACTAAGCGAGAGAATCCTGAAATAAATCTTCTGTAGTAGAAGAACATACCGGTGAACCACTGAACCTGTCTGACAGTAGTGGGAGTGTCTACGAAGCGTATTGCTTGTACTTTTATCAGTATCGAGTAGAATACCCGTAGCACTGATTTTAAATCTTAAGTACTGGGTCTCTGAATTAAAGTATCACATTTAGTCAGTTTTAACTTCAAACCGTGTTTCCTTAAATTTGAACGTGTTCTGAATGGTGTTATATGGAATAAAAAGTACCCACTAAAATGTCGTCCAAATAGGACAACGTGTTCTGCTCTGTTCCGGTCAGACGGTGGACATTAAATACACCGGACGCGTTCGCCAGTTCAAATAGCATAACGTTAAAGTGGAATAAACATCAATGACACGTGAACACATGTTTTTTTCCTTGTCTTCTTAATGTAGCTCTACCTGCCAGTATCCGCGTTTTAAGTTTAATTTGGAAAAGTACCTAGCTGAGTCTTAAGATGCTAAGATATCATCAATAACCGTGCCCATTGATCTTAGTAATTTAATTTAGATCCCTAAAATCTCTCACTACCATCCTTCTACTCCACGAAGACTACTGTGAAAACCCCAAGGACTTCTAGATCTATCTATAATCCCTAACATTCCTTCTAAACCCTTACTAGTTTTCTTTGTGAGACGTGTGTGATATGTGCTTTTGTTTTTGATAGGCACTTGTCTGTCGGTGTTCATACAAATTTTCAGCATGTCTGTCCAACCTAAATTTTTGTCAATCTCCGTACATAAATCCCTATTTTTCTTTAGCAACTTATATATCTCTACTCTAAATTTTTCTGGCACGTGCGCCTGTTCTAATTCTCGTTCATCGACGTGATGTTTCTTCGCTTGTAATGGGGAGATGATATTTAAACAGTCTATCTGACTATTGTCCTCATCTTTGTCTGCCATATTTATTACAACGTTTCGACCGTTGTACGCTCCAGCTTTCTTCAGGTGGTTGGAATGTCGAACTGAAACCTTTATTTCGCTCACTGGGGTAGACTATTCTAGTTCCATGTGCCATGTTTAATGGATGTCAGTTATCAGCTATCTCCTGTTAATTCCATTGTGCCACACTGTTTCACAGTGGATAAAGACGTTGGTTAGATCCAGTGACAGGACCTAAAGAGTGTGAGTTCAATACACGGTTAAGGCAGTGGATAACTTTCAGAGGGAAAATAAGACGAGATAACTGATAACTGACATCCATTAAACCTGGCACGTAGAACTAGAACAGTCTACCCCAGTGAGCGAAATAAAGGGTTCAGTTCGACATTCCATTTTTGTAAGTGAGTACTGAAATGTATTCGCAATGACTGTCTTCATATTTGCGCCACACAATTATCGTTTTTCAAGGGTTTGTAACTCTTTTTGCTTGATACAACTCTTGATTGATACTGGCTTGATTTAGCAATATAAGTATCTATTCTCTTCGTGAAGCCAATAACATGGAACTGTTTCCAGGAATAACGTACGTTTAACCCTTAGCGTTCTCCAGATTTAAAAAGGGTGTGAGAACGTTTGGAATATTCCGATTCTCACTAAATCTCATGGACCTAAACAAAGACAATGCAATTATAGAGATCCTTGGATGACACTTGATATACACTCAACATCAGTAGTTAGGGAAAAATATTGCACTTCAAGTTACTTTTATTCCGGCAAAGGGAGAAAGTTCACGTTCTAAGACAACAGTCAATAATTATTCAGAATTTCAATTTACATACTTTTATATAAAAGTGATATACAGTATTTAACTATTTTATGTAAAACGATATATATATATATATATATATATATATATATATATATATATATATATATATATATATATATATATATATATATATATATATATATATATATATATATATATATATATAATCGTATAGCAGCATAGGATAATTGTCCATCCCACAACAAATAAAATACCACTAAACTAATTGAATTCTTCTACCGAGGTTTTAAGATATGTTTAGCCATCTTGAAAGAATTTTTCGTAAGAATCACTGAAAACTTCTTCTCAGATATTCAGCTAGAAAGAAACAGGATAGAATCGTTTTTTGTCAGTCCCACTCTTTTTCCACTAGAGCAATTATGAGAAGAAAAATAATCATTCAGCCCTACGTTAATGGTACCAATATTCATACTCGGGATTCCACCTTGAAAGTTCAATAACCATCAAGAGAACGGTGAATATGTTTAAAAAAGACAAAGCAGAAGAGAAGAAAACTTGATCAGGAGGTCACAAGATCAAGAGGAATCATCGTCTCAACTTAGAGGTAAATATAGTTTTACTCATCAGAGTTCAATAGTCTTATAAAACTTTTTATATTTATCGCATGTTCCAAAAACACACACACACACACACCCATATACAACTGAGTGTTTTGAAGCGTCCCATAAATATAAAATATAAGCTGCTCACTGTAATATATTTACGACATCAGATCCGCAGTACCGTAATAATGAGAATCTTAAATTCTATGGAAAACTACTAAAACATTTTTACTCTACTAATTGGCTTATACTAAGTCCATTTCACGTTAACAGATAAATACATGTAACAATTTCGTGTATTTCTTTTCAACATTCTAACAAATTTTTCACTTGATCTATTTGAACAAGAAGTCTACAGTCGCGACATCACACGATACAAAACATATATTCAAGTCAATATATAGCATAATTTAAAAAAAAATAATTGCGCCCTGAAGATGACAATTTGAAATTGTCGAAAGTACTTGGCATTTGTCTTCCATCAGAAAACAACTCGAATATACGGATCTTATTATTCAAGGGATTGATACTAAATTAATATCTTATTGTCCTCTTAGCGAAGTGATTTCGCCATTAATCACATTAACATTGCTATTTAATTCTTTGTATAAATTGTTTCTTTACGATATGGAATATGCAGACTCTAATATATATATATATATATATATATATATATATATATATATATATATATATATATATATATGTATATATATATGTGTGTGTGTGTGTGTGTAATTATTTAAAAAAATATAATTCCTTTGCTATTTTTACAAAATGATTACAATTTAGGCTCTACTTTTGTATTGAGCACTGTTTTTAAAAAAATAAAAACAAAAATACTAAAGAACTTTGGATTATTAACCTAATATATATATATATATATATATATATATATATATATATATATATATATATATATATATATATAATGGTATCCCCAAAAAGTTTCATAAGAAATCATTTTTTCTGATTTTTTTTTTATGTTCATATAATTATTTTTTTATTTTCTAGACATATGGTGTGTAAAAATTTTCCCTTTGTTTTGTATGCACGAGCACTTTTGGCTATTATTTAAGCCATTATGAAAGTTTTTTTTCTTTTTTAAATTTTAACTGAACCTTTATATTTTTATGCTTAAATCTCGAGTTATGGAAATGTATTTTTATTTTCTAAACACCGTGACCCTATTCGTAGTTGAGTATTTGTTTTTTTTTTTTTATAATCAATGTTTCCATCATTTTAAGTCTTTTTCTTTTTATATGAGAATACTATAGATGCATAGATGGAAAACACACGCTACCGGCAGGATTCGAATGTGCGTCTTACTGGGCATCTAACGTCGGTAGATCCGGCGTGTCCTAGCCGATACGGCGAGAAAGAAGCTTTGCGTTCAAGATTCAAACAGTGCCTTGGTCGGGCACCTTCGTGGCCAAGTCGGTTGAGTATCTAATGATGGTTTCCCAAAGCCCGAGGGAAGAAGATTCGAATCAAACCGGGACGCGCATATTTCGCTTTAAATATAATTCTCAAATATTGAAGCGTGTAGATGAAAATTAATAAATTAATAATGAACGGGCTATCTACTCAAATAAGTGTAATTATCAAAAAGAATGATTAAAGTAATAAAAATCAATTAATAACAAAATCCATTATTCCTTTGAAAATATATGCATATTACATTTCATTTTTTTATTTTTAAAACATATACACAGATACACATACACATACACAATTAATCACACACACATATATGTCTGTGTGTGTGTTTGTGGGGAGTGGATGCAGCTCAGTACTACTTATTTAGGCGAGACAATTTTTTGTCAAAAAGTGATTGATAAATTACGAGAGCAACAACAGTTATTAAATTTATTCATAAATATTTTAAGATCTTTTCTCATTGATAATCTTTAGGGTGTCATGTAAGAAGACTATGGCCACCCGATGAGTGTTTTGTGAATTTTCTGGCAATGATATAATACGTTTTAAAAATGTAATAACACACAAATATATATATATATATATATATATATATATATATATATATATACAGGTGCAATGGATAAATTGGGTCTAAATAAGACAAATATGAAAATAACACTCATATCTCAATTTAAATATATTTTTTACCAAAATTACACAAAGGTAACTTGAAATACTATAGAGTAAATTTATTCAATAAAATCGACATTGACTACAATCACGGCCTCCAGA
>CAHIKZ030000414.1:722500-790000 GCA_903632075.3 Acanthosepion pharaonis
TTACAAAATAGTGCTCAATGTAAATTTACAGAGCATTAATATTATACATTAATTGATTTAAAATATGTTTTTTTTCGCTACACAGTTCCAACCATGTTTCAAAAATAGAATTAAAAGCATTAGTTCCATTTCATCTTCAAGCGAATTTTGGAGTAACTTCCAAAAATTACCGGGTTTTAAAGACACAGCTAAAATCACGTTTCCCTGGTTACAGAATATTCTACTTAAATTGAACAAGGGATGTCTAGATTTTCCTTATGTCAGTATCATTGTATCAGTTATTAGCTACAATTTGGTAAGGGGTAGGGATGTATTTTACAATGAAAATATATGTAGATAGATAGATAGATAGATAGATAGATAGATAGATAGATATGTACATTATATGTACATATACGCACGAAATTTCTTGCATTATTTCTTACACATACAGATTCACAAATATTTCAGCATTTTTAGAAGATGTTCTAATATTACAATATTTGGTACTTAATAACAAACGTGATACAAATATAAGCAAGAAGAAACTAAATTAATATGGTAAGTCTGTATACCCAAACCTATATTAAGAAAAATAAAAATTCATTTAGAATTTCAGAATATCCACCCCCGCTTTTGTGCCTTTTTGCAATTACACCAAAACGTAAACATTTCTTTAGTTTGATGAAAACTTAAAGTAATGCGTAACACGGAAATTTTTTACACATTGTCATTAATTTTTTTATATATATATATATATATATATATATATATATATATATATATATATATATATTACTTATATACTTTTCTAATATATATACATATATATATATTACTTATATAATTTTCCTAATATATATATATATTCCTTATATATTTTGCCTAATATATATATTCTTATATACTTTTCCTTTTGTATATATATATATATATATATATATATATATATATATATATATATATATATATATATTCCTTATATAATTTTTCTAATATATATATTGCATTTTCTTGAGCAATTTATTTTTACATCGAGGCCATGTAAATACTATTCAGCACAGATTCTTGAGTTTCTTTTGATTTAATTTAGTAACTAAACTTGTATTTATAACAGACGTCATTGCGTGATGGATAGAAATATCGAGCTAATGGCTATCAAGATTGTATTAGAAGCCAGAATATTTTCCCGAATCTTAATGAATTGATGTTTCATGTTGTTTTTGATATTTACAGTTTTTTTTAATATCTTTTTCTATGTTCACTATTACAACTAGAACTGCGAGTTCATACACACCCTGCAAGATATTTCTGTGACTCTCACATAAAGCTGACACTTTACATCATTTTTCTTCCATGCACCTTGTTCTTACATGAGATAAGAAAATCTAGGCTTTTCACAACTGCCTATCCTTTTTTTTGGCTCTTAGTTACACTTGTCTTTTCTTGACTCTCCTAATCACAGTTCTGTCAAACATTAATATAAACTCGTTAGGCAGTATATTCGCAGATTTCCTCTTTCCCTGTTGCCTCCAGTGTGATTTGCGAGTGTGAAAGTCTTCAGGCCCATTTGCTTCATTAAGTGCCCAGGAAATTTCAACAGTTTTATCGTCTGGTTTTTATTATAAGTGTTGGAGAAATGTCCGTAAATCATCATTCGTCACCACTGTTGGGCTCCGTCTAACCTGGTTTTTGTTGCTATCCAAGTGTCTGGATTTCAAACATTTAGCAACAACAACATTAACAACAACAGCACATCTTTTAAATGAAGCATATAAATGTTTATTTTCTAAAGGAATAGTAAAAGCAGAATGTTATCGCAAATAAAATTCATATATATTTTTCAGAAACATACAATAATAATAAAATGTTCAATTTTCATTACAGTGAAGTGTGTTTTATAAAGTAATTGGAGCAGTAGTGTCGTGTGAAATGTGTGAACAAATTTACGTAATGGCGGTCAGCGTAATCTGTTTGCGAGTTCGTAAACAAAAGCTTAGTAGGCAGTTGCTGGTTAATCCATTGTATTGTATGCGTGCACAAGGCCATAGTCGGCGGGTACTGTCAGTCTGATCTTCCATTTTGTGCTTGTGTATGTGTGTGGGTGTTTTCGTACGTACATGTAGAACAAACTGGCCTGCCAAATTATTTTGGACCTCGAGAAGTAGTATGCTTCTATTTTTACATCCCTAAGTAGATTCAAAATCTAATTTCACATAGATGAGTAAAGTTTTTGTATATAAGGTTTTCATTGATTAGAAAATAATTTCTCCCGGCACGGGAAAATTTTTTCCTCGAATTTGGGGCTTTGGTGAAGTGGTCATTATTGTTATTTTCTAAATGGTCTAAAAATAACATATGTTAGTTCTTCAAATAAGACTGTAATTACTTTTGCAATATTTGCACTATTAATAATTGTTTATGCAATAAACCTTCGGTTAGGATTTTATTAGTTGATAAATATATATATAGAGAATTTAATTCCTATATAAGTGTCTATTTTTTTCCATTTTGCTTAAACCTTCGTCGTTTTTTACAGGTTAGTCCATGATATTCTCAGCATCCTTTTGTAGATCCATATTTCTGTTAACTCAAGTCTCTTCTTCATCTGTGAGGATATTCACCGGCATTCTCTTCCATAAAAGAGAACCGATATTACATAACAGTTCAGTGCACGTTTCTTTGTCTCCCGATGAAATTTTCCTCTTTCTTAATTCTTTTGGAAGTCAACTTTCGCTATTCCAGTGTTCTGACATTTTCTGTGGCTTGTTAAAATATTTCCTAGATAATTTAAGTGTTTGCACTTGCTTGAATTTCCTGCGCCCTTTTCGCCGTTAGGTTATTCTTCTCGTTAACATCATGCATTCTATCTTCTGACAATTGTTGTTTTGTCATTTTTTTTCTGACTTACCTTTCCTCACTTCTGTAGTAGCTCTTGTGTTTTCCTTTCTGTGTAGAACATTGTGTACTCACTCAACCAAAATGAGCTCCCGAAAACATCATGAATAAAGCCTAATAACTAATTTGAATGATCGTTAGATATATAATAACTCACACCGTGATGCCTGTTGCTCTAATGTAATGGTCATACTTCATCATAGCCTCACATTATCAACGAACATAGCTTAATATTACAATTGCTTTAGACAACATTTATTTGTTATTCTAAAATTGAATAAGTACGATTAATATATATGTATTTTTTTTTTGCTTATTTACAATGAGACGACTTCGTTTCTAAGATGCGTATTTTTGGAGCATGCGCAATGAAAATTAGTGAAATATTAATATATTCATCACGCCTGTTCATTTGTATGCTCAGAATTTTCGGATGCATAGACTACGTTTTATTGACAGGAGAATAGTAAGCCACAATAGTTATTTTAATATCTACAATTTCTTGCCGGCTTGAATTTTGGTAATTGCAATCTGTTGACTTTTCTCTTTCTTTCAAAATAATGTTCATTAACTTATAAAACATAATAAATTCCCACTTGATATATTGTCAAAATATCTCAATAAGATAAAGTTTGGAAAACGTTCCTCCAAATGAGAGTTCGACGGATTACATAAGACGTAATTAACGAAATAACACGTTTTGTGTCGGGTTATCTCGTTATTGACATTTTGAAAAAATGCTGTTCAAAATTTATCAGTATTTTTAAAACGAATTTTTAAAAGAAGTATTTGGTTTATACTTAAAACAAACTAAGAATACTGGTGATGTCGACGTTGAGAATTTTAAACATAATTTAATTTAAAATATAATAACCGCCTTCCTTTATCCAAGATTGTTTCGTACCCTCCAGACGCATTAATATTCATAATTTTTTCTTATCCATTCTAATTGTTGTAAGAAGCTGACATATTCATGATATATACTTAAATTATCTCTTCTGCTTGGAGACGTCAACCTCTCGCGTATCGATCTATACAGCATTGGTACTGTCAGAAAAAAAAATCTTTCCCTTTGAAGCTATTTGTTACCAATTGTGAAATGAATATCTGTGTATATATGTCTGTATAGATATGAACACACATACATACACAAACTTAAATATTTAAGCCTTGTACTGAGTGAACGTCATTGTAAATAAAATCAAAAAATATAGAGAGAGGGTGCGAAGGATAAATTGTCGTCTAAATTACACAAAAATGAAAATAACATTGACATCTTATTTTAACAGATATATTTCCCAAAATTGCACACAAATATTTTGAAATATTAAAGAGTAAATATATTCAATGAAATTGCAGTTGGCTTAAACCACGGCCTCCAAACAACTTCGGAATATTCTGGACGGACTCGATAATTAAGTTGGCCAATGCTGCCATAATCCTTGCCTTCAGTTCCTCTTTGGTGTTACAGGGAGTTTTGCTGGTCTCTCACTCAAATGCGGCCCACACATAATAATCAAGGGGGTTGCAGCCTGGGGAGATAGCTGACCAGCTGTAAGGGGTGACAGCCATGACAGTGTTCTTCTGCTTGTGTGGTATGGTACCGCAGGTTCTTGAAGCAGACACTCTCTTGACCCAGGACAGCAATGTGTTCAGTACACACGATGTATGTCTCTGTGCTGGGTCTAAGACCCTCAACAACAAATTCGTGAGTTTTTTTCTTATTAGAACTATCAGAGTGAGTTTTCTGAGCTACCGTACTTTCAATATTAGACGCCTAAGCACTCCGAAATGTACGCATTAGCGCTTTCGGTGAGAATGTCAAGCAGTACATCATGCCGTTATTTGTGAATTGAGTTATGATGCAGTTTTTGTCACAGACAGTGCCTAACTGACTATAATGTCTAAGTGACTAAGTCAAAACCAACAACATTCGTGAGCTAAATTAAAAATATAAAATGGCGACAAGTTACACATCGCAACATGTATATATATGTGTGTGCGTGTCTGTGTGTGTGCGTGCGTTCAAATAAATTACAAAATAGGAAACTGTTTTTCATTTGCCATTTATTAACTCCCTATCTTTTCTATCTATCTATCTATCTCTCTCTCTCTCTCTCTCTCTCTCTCTCTCTCTCTCTATATATATATATATATATATATATATATATATATATATATATATATATATATATAGAAAGAGATTGTAGTGGTTCCAACGAGAGAAAAGTATGTATATTAAAAAGAAGAGAAGAGAGGTGCCGCAAACGTTTTTGGTTGTAATGTGTTTTTTTTAGAAAAAAATATTATGCTTTATTTTCAATAATTTTACTACAATTTTTCTTAATTTTTTTCAATGTTAATTATTCTCGATATGAGACATTCTCTGATTTTATGTTAGTAATCCGAATGTCTTTCTTGAATTGGCAATGAAGAGTTCTGCGCGAAGGGTCATAAAACAATTAAAGTTGGCCCAAGAGAATTGATGAATTACTTATCGGCATTTTATCTTTTAATGTTTTACTGACCCCTATGTGTTCTTGGATCTGTTTCCATTTTTGGGTGTTTCTGTCAGCATGCGTGTATATATGCGTGCGTATATTTCCTCTCCATACATATACTGTCTTACTATGAGGAATTAGTAAACTCATTTGTACACACACACATACATACATACACATACACATACATATATATATATATATATATATATATATATATATATATATATATATATATATATATGAAACAATTCATCCCAAGCAAGGCGGGAGTGCCACTAGCATGCAAGGGGTTACAGAGGATTGAGAGCAAGAGTAAAGAGGCGTGTTCGAGGAAAGGATGCAGAGAAGGACGGGTAATAAGCTTAGGATATCAGATATCGATTGACATTAAACTTGAATATTTAAAGATTATAGTCATCGGCGAAGCAAGTAAGGGGAAGGGAGTTCCACAGACGGGAAGTGCGAGAGAAGAAGCTGTTTGAGTAGAAGAGACGGTTACATTTAATCGTTTTGACAGTGAAAGGGTGGGACCAAGATTCCAGGTCGATAGCTCGCATAAATTCATGCAGTCTGGGACCAGCGAAAGTAGCTCGTCTGAACAGTTGCCCTGAAAATACATGTAGAAGAGACAGAGGGAAGCCATGGCACGTGTGTGAGAACGCGACTTTAGAGTAGATGCCATATCAGAACCTATCACATTGCATATTCGTTTCTGGATTTTTTCGAGGACAGCGAAACCAACAGCGGGGGCACCAGTAAATATATGACAGCAGTGTTGCATGCAAGGACGGATGGCTAATTTACAGATTTGAAGTATGGACTCAGGCGAGAAAAAAATTCTGGCACGTGATAGAGAACCAAAATTCCTTGCGGTAGGTGAAGTTATTAATTCAATATATTTATTCCCCCATGGCAGTGGACAGCGTGAGACCAAGCTGGAGTAGCGAAGCGCTCAAGAGGAGTTTCGGTTCATATGTTTCGGTGCCTTTGTTATTTATCTTGAGCTCCTTGATAAAATTCTTATTGGTCATGATCTGGCTTTTCGGCTTCAGTCATTTGTCCAGTGCCATGAGGTTTTATTCCTGTGTCTTTTCTATAAATATTTTCATGGTAATTGTTCGGATGAGCTCTTCACTATGATAGCTAAACTTTTTTTTAATTTAAGCGCTGTAATAAAATAAGGTCTCATCAATTTACAATTGATCTGGTTATATTAACCGTAAATTCTATCCTAACAGTTTCTTTTTTGGCACTTCACGCTTGTGAAATTCTCTTCCGCTACCACTCTTTTCAGCCAACTTTAATCTGCAAAAATTTAAAAGCAATGTCGTCTCCATTTACTGTCCTCTTTATTACTGTTTTATCTTCCGGCTCATTATTCATGCTTCTGTTCCTAATTCCTCGACATCTTGTAACCACTTGTGTCTTAGTGGATTGCATGTGGTGATACTGAGTAAATATGTAATGTTTACACACACACACACACACACACATATATATATATATATATATATATATATATATATATATATATATATATACACACACACACACACACACATATATATATATATATATATATATATAGAAGTCATCATCATATTTGCAATCGTCACTTTTATTTTTTAGTTAAGAGATACTTTTCCCATAAATTTATTTCTAATTTTCTTTATATATATATATATATATATATATATATATATATATATATATATATACATCATCATATTTAGCTGTTTTGTTATAAATATTTTATTTGGGCTAATTTTTTCTTCGACTATTTCGATAACCCAGTGTTATAAATATAATGTAATTCTTGGCATTTTGCTTGTGTCTTAGTGGCTTGCAGTAAATATGTATAAATATATATATATATATATATATATATATATATATATATATATATATATATATATGCTTGCGTATGTGTGTTCTATCATCGGTACGTCAAAAACCTAGTATTAAGTTGTATTATTTTACAAGAATATGTTTAATATTTCTAAATATATAGCAAAAGTGAAACCATTCCATATGAAATTTCAGTTAGTGCCAATTTGTTAGGTTGTAACATTGTGATCGCCCAAGGAAAATAATGCATAGCGGACCTAACAAGATTGTGTGAAAGCAGTCATTAAGGGAGAGAGCAAAAACAATTTATTAACTGCTGCAATGGGCAGAAAATTGTGGAGAGTTTGGATCGCCTATGTTGTGAAGTGACACAACATATAGAAGAAAAAAAGTTTTAAAAATTTCAAGCGAATTTGTTTGCTATATATTTGACTGGGTTTGAATCTTTACAGGAGAAAGAACCGTTCAATTAAGCGGGTTTTTATTTCTCGATTACGAAAAGTTCACAATCAAGCAAGATAAAATTTAAAGCACACTTATTAAGGTTTTCTCTAATGTCATAACTGATCATTTTCCAAAAGATAAAAAAAAGCAAATCTCAAAGAGTTTTATTGTTTTGGTCTCTTATTGGTTTGACGCTAGTAAGAAAAAATAGGCCAAAGATAAGCCATACAGTGCTAAAAGATCATGACTTTGGATTAAATAAGGAAAACTCCTTGCGTTGATTTGATGAAAATAAAGCTATCAGCCAAGTAACGTTTATTAATGACATTTGTTATAATTGTTTTATTTTATTAGCAATTCTTTTTTTTAAATATCTTATTCTGCCAAAATAAAATTATTACCCACAACAGAATAGGAAAAATGGTTATATCTTCCGGTTGGGTGATTCAGTCACCGGCCGTTATGTGACGATACCATCATTCATGTTAGATTAGAAAAGCATAGCATCGGAAAAGAAAAATGTCTGCTGCTAGAAAATATGACATTGTCTGATGGAGTCGTTCAGTAAACAATCAGTCTACAATAAGTCAATACAACTCTACTAAACTGAGCTCGGATAGTTAAAAAAGTAATATAAGAAATTAAAAAAAATAAACTGTGTCGTTTGTATTTTCCATGTAAGAATGATCCGTTTGTGTTTCAATTAAATGTTCAAATTTCATGCTTCATACCAACAGTTACAATCCCACGAATAGTATGCAACTACCCCGGCCACTAAGCTAACCTTAAATATTTACTATGCTTCGAAACACCTTTGGATATGCAATGAGAACGAGACAGTGCTTAATCATTCACGGCTGGAACAGAATACTGTTTACGAAATGGTTCTGGTGTTTAGTCAGTTGGCCATTTTCGGAGAAGCTGGTTGCGCAGAGATATTTCAGCTCCCGGTTATATAATTATCAAATTAACTCCACCGATAAATGGCCTGATAAAAGTATAAGCTTTACGTTAGTTGCCAGGGATCTTCAATATTTACTGAGATTTGTAGTATGCCTCGAATTCAAAGCAGAGGCAGTCATCGTGAAAAAGTTCTCTGACAAAAATAAATTTGCTTATATAGCATGCTACGAATTTATAAAATCGTAGTCCTCATATCACATGTATGTGAAATATAGTCATAGCCAAAGTTTTAAGGCGACTCAACAATTATTAAACAAAATCTAGGAGCAATCTTAGTAGAACAAAAATAAAAGACATTAATCACTTCAATGCATCAACTTAATTAAAATGTCGTTTATGTTTTATCAATAAACCGATCTAATATAAACTAGTATTTTTGTATGACCATTTCTAGCATTGGGATCGGCTCCAAATCGACTTCTAATGGTCCAGACGTCTCTGATAATGTTCAAAAGAACATCTGCATTTACCAGTTGTTTGTCTATAACATTAATGTTCAAAAGCATTTAGGTCATGGCAGTCAATGGACAATTTCAATGTAGCAGACCTAAAACTTTTAAGATATTCTTGCACATTATTTTCTTTGTGGCATGGAGCATACGTTCAAATCATGCTAAAAACAGTAGTTCTCTTTCGATCACCAAATTTATGCAGTATCGACCACAACCAGTAGCTGTTACAATTCTAAATATCTTTTGGCTTTAAATAACGAAAGGTTGATAAACTGTAAAAATTAATCAACCACTAACTCATTTGTGGCGAGGGGCACCATATCCCGCAACCCTAAATGCGCATATGGATATCTACTTTATCCTGGAACAGTTACACATTGATGGCTGATCAATGGGTCCAGAAAATATAAATAATATGTTCCAAACCCATCTAGTTTTGAAACAGTTTCATAAATTGTATGCTATTTATTTGGTTGTATCTCTTTCCGGGGGGTACTCAGGTATAATGCCCACGCAAAAAGAAACTGTAGCTGTGAGAATTCGTGAAAACAAATTACGTTTCATTGTTGTACTTCTCTCTAGTATTTATGCTTTTTAGCTAATGACACTTGACTTCTCTCCATTTCCACAGTCAACCTGTTTATTTACAGCAGGTACGCAACATCTTAAAAACAGTCCCACGGCTCACATCTGTACCTTTGAGAAACAAAGCAACTCGAAATTATTTTAAATGAAATTGTCGGAAACTATGTAATTGTGGATTTGACAATAGAATCATTGTTTGTTTGTTTTTTTTTTTTTTTTTTTTTTTGATGTTACCTTTTCTTTTAGTCAGTATAAAAGCGATTAGCTTGGTACTTGGCGATAAGATTGGGGACATCTAACTTTCTACAACCTACTTGGACTGAGGTTTCACGTCCGGCATACTCCTCTACATGCAATGACACTATTCGTGCTCTTTGAATGTCAACGTTGATTTTTTTTTTCAATTTTGACTAATACAAATGTATTGAAGCTATTCTGTAGAAGAACATCTGTTTTCAAACTAGCAAAAACTCTGTTACTATTCTTTCAAAACCAAACATGATATAAAATTGCTTTTTTAAAAAAAAATCACTTCAACTCAGGCAATCGAATAACAGCCACAAGTAATGCAATTGTTTACTCAGAGTGAAAGAAACAGACAAGCCCATAAAAGAACAAAATTTAAACAGAAGGTGACGTCGCATTTAAAATTTGGATAATCGTATTTGACAGGAAACCCAAAAGCCGGAAGAAAGTTCTACGCATGAGTAGTGCGAGAGAAGAAACTAACATAAGACATCCAGTTATATCTAACAATTTCATCAGTGAAATTATGAGACCTATCTGTCTATCTAGTACTGCGCTCGTGAAGTCGAGGTATCAAAGAGAAAAGCTCATCTGAACATGAAAGATATTTATAGAATATGCACAGGACGGTAATGGTGTCGGTAACATGACTGAAACCCAGATGCTACGTTAGAACTAATAATTTTGCAGATACTTCTTTTGATTTTATTAATAATACACACACACACACACACACACATATATATATATATATAGTTTTAATTAATAACACACACACACACACACACACATATATATATATATATATATATATATATATATATATATATATATATATATATATATATATATCAGGAGCACCAGAGCAGATTTGACTGTAATATACGATGCACTGGGGAGTGGTAGACATTTAACGAAAAAAATTAGAATGCATTTCAGGAAACGGTGAACCAACATTACTAAAACAGATCTAGCAAATGATTTTATATTTCCGAAGCGTAATGAGTTTCTTTCCTAGCGGTTAACATCACTCATGCAAATGAAATTTGAAGATTTTCTCTAACGTGATTAAAAGGGAGCATATTCATTTCGGAGGCGTTAAAATTTACAATCTCTTTCCTGACCCAGGTAACAAGAGATGGAAGGTCATTTACGAGACCAGATGCCAATTTTATTATATCTAACCTCTCAGATTTACAATTCAGCCAGAAGAAAATATTTCATTTTTCATCATAGATACAGAGGTGGGAAATAATGACATTAAGAAGGTCACTTATGAAAATTAAGAACAAAGTAGGTACCACGATAAAGTGCTGGGGGACATTCGTATTACTGCATATATATATATATATATATATATATATATATATATATATATATATATATATATATAAGAGAGGCCGTTCAATAAAAAAGTTATTACTCTGCAAAAGAAAATATTACAAAATTAATATGACGATAGCACGAAGGATCAGACATTATGTCAGAGTTCTTAAAACCACAGAAGTGTGTTTCCAACAAATGGGTAAGCAAAAAGAAGCAAGCCATTTCAGAGGCTATAGTGGAAAACATGAACGGTGATATATGCATATCATTGAGAACAGACTCAGTTTTGAGTGGAAAGTCAGGGAGACGTACCCCAGACGTGTCGAGAGTAAAACTGAACGCAGGGGAATCGAACTTATCTACAGAAGATGATAAGGCTTCAAACTGCTTGAAGAAAGCTTATCCTTTTTAACACACACTTACCGAACAGCCAGTAGTCTCGAGAATCGAACTTGTGAGAGATTATACGGTGCCTCATTCTATCAGCAATTAGCGACTTATGTTCATTGAGTACACGTTTGTAACTATTGCAATAGGTACCTCCAGGAATTCGGTATATGTAATGTTAAAAATGAATTTTTAAATATGAAAATCTTTCCTGAAGCTTTCAATTAAAGCGAAAAGATTAAATTTATTATATCCGGTTAAGCAAAATACTTTTGTGTATTTCAAACAGAAATTAGATTGATGGGAACAGAGTTGCATTTTTTTCAGTAAAATCTATCAAGTCAGCCACTTTTAGACATTTGTAAACAAAACTTAATTTTCCGTTTTAAAAATCTTGCAAAAATAATATATATATTTCTGAAACGTTATTTGATGGAAATTGATAAATGTAAAGTTATGTTAATCTGATTTGCAACAAATATTACCTACTTATAGCTTTAAACGTTGTATATAATTATTTCCTAATCGCGGGGTCTTGTTTTACTGACGTGTTAATCGATTTTTTTAACGGCGGATTGACCGCCGAATGTGATCATAATTTACTATGGTGTAGCAGATGATAATTTTCATTAGTGTTTTTTCTTATAATGGGGTATATTTCATTAAAAGATTTATCAGTTTGTACATCCATATTTCAGAAATTCTGCATCGGTATACATATACCAACGCAAATCGAAATACCTTTAAAAATAATCGGGGTATACAGATTGTAATAAGCTTTAAAATATAGGATTAGTAAATATAGTTTTACTTAATAACAATATTACATAAAAATTATTTAATCGAACTTGAACTTTAAAAGATTCAATATCTTTATAAATTATTCAATAACAAATTGTAAAAAATTAAAACAAATCTTGGAAAAATTAAAAATCGTTTTTATTCAGACAATAATATCTAATATATATTATTCATGAAAACAATTAAAAGATTCTCTAGTTAGATAATGTCTTAGTTTTATTGCGTTTTTCACTTTTCGATTCAGGACAGATTTTCGGTAAGACCGAGTATGATCTTGCAAAATAAAATCGATGATTTAAATTACTCCAAAAAATCTGCTTTTAACTAATATAGTCACTACAAATTATCTCGATGAATTTTTGAATCTTTCATAAATTAAATAAGGGGAGAAACGCATGTAAAAAAAAAATTACGAACATATTGTAATAAAGCAAATTTCAGAAATAATTTCATTCATTTGTGATTAAGTCCTGAAAATTTCATTAAACACCAAGAATTATTTGATTCTTGCAAGAATATCCAAATTAATGTGTCTGTCACCGAAAAAAAAGAAGCGAACATTTGCCATGTTAAAAGTTAGTACAACCGCCGACGCAAGAAAAACAAGTTTTTTTAATCAAAATTCTAATGTTCTAAAAGAAAAGCAAAAAGTTTAATAAAATAATGAAAAAAAAAATTGATTTTTTTCTCTTAATAACATAAAGATTACGGCGATAAAACTATATTTTCATTACGGTTGGAGCATGTTTTCATCACGATATGCTGATTTTTTAGAGATCTCGTGGAGGTACCTAATTACAAGCAGGTACACGGAGCGGAGGCGTCTGTTTTGAGCATAGCTATCGCCTTGGTATGACCATTCAAATTGATTCTTGTGGGCTATAGGTGCTGAACAGGTAAGTAAAGAACCAAAGGAAGGTTGGTTTCTTTTTTTTGAATCTTATAATTACGAGAAGAACAAGAGGCTCGCAACTGGTTTTGACCCAAGAAGAAAACCTCACAAGTCCAAATTCCATTAGGAAGATTAAAGATTTCACAAAACTCGAAATGAATCCCAATCGACACGCCGATACCAGAAAGATGCCTTGTTAACTGGGTGTTCATCCCTAAGAGACAAGTGAAATGAAACATCGATAGACACTACTGCCTGATTCGATCTGCTACGTAGACAGATTTGCCCGGCACGACAAGAGCTAGGAGAAGTAAAATGCTCGTTTCCCATACCATTCTAACAAGTAGCTCAGTCCTCTTGTTCTTCTCTATATTTATAATAGCATTATCATGCCGAAAATGAAATACTGCTGTCATATATCGGCGGGAGCTGTCCACTGTTCACTTTCCCGTATCAATATCGCTCCAAACGCTCTCCGCGTCCTTGTAGGCGACGAATTATTTTCCACTCAGCAAACCCTTTCTCACAAGATCGTACGTCGCAAGCTTCTAACTGCTCTATCGCTATTTCTATGCAGACTGTCCAGTGTTAGCTTTTTTTTGTTTGTTTTTAAGCTTTTCATCCCATCCAAGGCAGGAGTGTCACTAGACGCAAGGGGTTACAGAGACTAGGAGCAAAAGGAAACAGGCGTGATAGAAGAAAGGATGAAAAGAAGGATGGAGAATAGATCAAGGCATCTGGAGATGTCGATTGACATTGTACTTGAATAGTTGGAGATTATAGCTATCGGGGAAGAAAGTAAGAGGAAGGGAGTTCCACAGACGAGGAGTGCGAGACATGCAGCTATTAGAGTAGAAGAGACGGTTCAACCAGTATTAACCTTCACGGCTAAGTACCGTTATGTCATACACATTGTAGCGAAACACTCTCATTCTCTTCATATTCTCCACGAACCACTGATGTGTGGAATCGACTCCCAAAAACCTGCTTACCTGGTCACTGCAATCATAATCTGGCCAAATTTAAAGTTAATCGATATATTCCACACATATCCGCATAAGCTCTACTTCTTATCCTGTAACGCTCTACTTCGAGTTGCCTAAGGGCCTTTCACAGAGTGAACACCATTGTAAATATATATATATATATATATATATATATATATATATATATATATATATATGACTGGGGAAATGAGTAGAGTAATCTACAATTTGACTGAGAAGTTAAGAAACTGAAGGCCTGAAAGTATTTATAATTGATGTTTGCTTACATTAACTAAATCAATTGTGTAAAGAAAATATTAGAGAAATGCTAATTCTTGCCAAATGTTCTTAAATATTTAGCCAAGACTGTATGTCAATTTTTACGATGCTAGGTGTTAATTACTTTACTTGCATTTGAGAATTTCGACCAGGAAACTCTGCTGGCTAAGAATTGCGTGACAGAGCTGACCTATATAGCATTGAGTCATTCCACCTTAAATTTAACTTCTGTTAGATTGGACATGTCATTCCAAAGGTTAATGCCAGTTTCCCAGAAGAATCGAAGAGAAACTGAGAAAATCTTAAGACATGCAGATTTAACCTCTGTGAGAAGCAGCAGTATTTTCCATTTCTACGTTTTCAAGTGAATCTATTCATCCCTAGAAATAAATAATTCATAAGGGTTATTTAATAATTCTGGTCAATTATTCGTTTCCGAGGACAGGTGACTGTTATGATGGCCAACCAATATCTATTGAAGACGACCACTCAATCACATTTATGTTTGTTCAAAAGACAGAGAGCCTGCCTGTGGTTTATACTTCAACTATGTTGAGTGTACCCTAGAAACAGTTTATGGGACAAAGTGCATAAAATATTGTTATCAATAGTTTTTGAACATGGTTACTAAGCCGTTATTAAGCCGAAACGTCGACTTGTGTCTTCGTACTAGTACAACCATCGACGGATGTTGAATAGTCCCGCCTACTCAATTTCCGTCAAAAGAATTGGATCAACTAGTGATATGGCTTTCAGTTCCTTTCCAACGATCACACACGCTGGGAGTGTTTCCTCAGGCTGATAGCATCAAGACGTTACCTCCCTCACAAATCGAGCACCATGAGATTGGAACCCGAACGCTTTGACTACTCGGTCACGTTACCAGTTAATGATGATCCAAATGACACAATATGGCTGATGCTGGTAATTCTGAAATGCCATAGTGTTACCCTAAATGTGATCCTTTTAGTGAAAACGTCTCGATTTTGAACGTGGTATATAGCATTTTCTAGGATTCGTGACCTATTATAGCACAATATTGTTGTAATGACAATAGTACGCAGGTGTAGGCTTTAAGAAAGCTTTATTCAACTGAGAATACAAGATTTGTGTATAGTATCATTTTATAGTCACAGTAAACTGAAATAGCTCTCTCAAAGAGGAGAGTAACAAAACAAGGGTAGCCACTCTTGATTATTCATAACAATTGTATTATTAATTACTGCTGTATATCTTTTAGTACGCCTAATCTATATTTTAAGATTTGTCGAAATTATGTAAATAGAGGTTGTATACTATTTCGTGGTTTCAATAGAGGTGTTTTGGGATAAATAAACAGTGGATAATGGGATGCAACTGTAAAGCAGAACAAAATCACTCTCATAAACTTGAAAAGTTTACATCGAGATATTTATTTTCTTTAACACTGTTCTTTCATTGGAGCAACTAAATACTTTGAAGAAAAAATGAAAGCTGAATATCCCAAACTCCAGTCTGCAGAATGTAACTATAAAATGTGTCTATCTATGCGCTTAAAACAATCCACATACAACTGAAGACGTTGTGACTATTGAATGATAAAATACTGTCACTACAAAGGCTTATTCTGTCAATAGTCCCTGATAGCTTTGTACGATTAAGGAACTTTTTTTTATATATACATTTTCCTGTGCGACCAAATTTTAGCCATGATTCGCGCAACATACAACAAATTACTTTGGAACGTTATATTTTTTTTACAGTTTTGCATGTCATATAAAGAATATCGAATGCACTGCATTTTGGTGTCAGCATGACAATTTTTCTAACTGTCGAGATAGTGTAGTTGACTGAACTAAAAAAAAAAAAGGTAGAAGCTCATAATCACAGACTATCCCTGTGAAATTTTCTCTGACCTGAGATAGAAATGAAAGCCGAGACGAAGATTCCAATCAAAAATGGAAATCCAATTTACCTTTATCGTTACAATTTATTGATTTAATTTTCTTTGCGCCTTTCAGAATCCTGAAGAGAATTAAAATTGAAAAAAATAGAAGAAAAATGCATATGAAATTCAACAGAAGTCATTCCTTTTAGCGCAAATTTTGAATAAAATAAATAAGTAATAAATAACGTTTAGATAATGTTAGTTTTAGTTTGAAAAACATAGTCATTCTATAAGGTTTTAAATTGTCATTTTCTTGTAATCTTCTGGTTATGATTGGTAGAATGTTTCACGAAGGTAAAAAAAAAAAAAAACTCATGATTGTAAAGTTTTGCCATAGAATGTAAGTAAATGTGAAGTATGGCCTATATCCCGACCATATATATTAACATTAAACATCAGCATGGTAAATTTTGTATAAAAATAACTAATATTAAATTGGTAAACTAACGGTTATAGTGCGTAATTGTGAACTGATGAACTGATTTCAAATCTTGGCTTAGTCGGTTGTGATCACCTGCACAATTTCAACTTTGAGAAAGATAAGTATCTTGCTATTTTCTCCAATTATTATAGTTTGTTTATTGCGTAAACTGGAATCGCAAGAATTGGGTTGCGTCCTATCTAAGAGAAATAAAACTGAATGCAAAACTGAAAAAAACATCGGAAAAACACCCGGATATCTTATCCCAAGTAGGCATGCTACCTGTCAGGCAAAAAAGAGAAATAGGAATCTAAGCAGTGCCATGATCACCTAAATACAAAAGGATTACGGCACTTTTTTCAAAATGTTGAATGCTTCTGTCACTGTAAAACTAGAATAATCAAGCAAAAGTTATATTTGGTAAAAACAAATAAAACAAAAACAGTAATATTAAAATTGCCTAACAGAGAAATTAATCATCACCACCACCAACCCTCTGAACGAGTATTGTCTAGCAGGTCATCCCATAAGTTCTGTCCGAATTTTGGATAATGAAAACAAGTGACCAAATGTTACATTTAATTACAGATTCAATCAACAATGTATTTTCCCTGATTATCTATGACTTCCTTCCATCTATTAACAGGCTTACTAATTCCATTACTGTAAAATTCTTTTGCCTTTGATTCGAAGAACTCACAAATGTCAGTTTTAAACTCTTCCTCTGTTACAAAAGCTGTTTCTTCCAAATGATTCTGTAAGCTACGAAACAAATGGTTGTCTGAAGGAGCAAGATCGGGAGAATAAGGTAGATGAAGAATTTTCTCCCAACCAAGTTCTTCCATCATTTGTGACGTATTTCTTGCTGTGCGGGGTCGCGCATTGTCCTGATGAAACATCACCCCTTTTCGATTCACTCGAGCAGGTCTTTTTTCCTCAAAGCTTGGTTCAAATGCTCTAATTGCTGACAGTATATTTGAGCATTAATTGTTGCATTAGGTGGTAAGAATTCAAAGAGGATTATTCCTTGGTGATCCCACCAAATTGAAAGAACCTTTTGCCCATGAAGTTCCCTTCTCGGTCCTCCCCCTTTACTAAGCCACTGTCTACGACGCTTAACATTTCGATAAAAGATCAATTTTTCGTGGCCAGTCACAAGTCTATCCAAAAAAGGTGAAACAAGTTGGCGAGAATGGAGAGAAGAGCAGATTTCAACTCGGGATTTGAGGTTGTTTTCAAACAATTCATGAGGCACCAATTTTCCAAGTTTAGGAACTTTTCCAACTTGTTGAAGATGATGATGAACAGTTGTATGGTTTCAACTGAGAACCACTGCCAATTCCTCAACTGATAAAGCAGGATTTTCTTCAAGGGCTGCTTCAAGAAGCTTTTCATGAAACTCAACTGGACGTCCGGAAGATCGCTTCATCATCAAGGGTGAAATCTCCACCTCTGAATTTTGCAAACCATCTTCTGCAATTTCTTTCATCCACACATTCCTCTCCATAAACTGAGTGCATGTTTCTAGCCGCTTCGGCTGCTGAGTTTCCTTTCTTGAACTCATAAAGCATTATGTGCCTCAAATGATTCTTGGTTACTTCAATGTTAGCAGGATTTTAATCAAACAATATTTAATTTTATTGTTCTTTGAAATAAAATTTGATCGGTTTAAATGCATCTAAACATAAAAATAATGTTCAGCTCCATTAGACATTATATAATATTCTTTAAATTTCGTTGATTTTTAAAAAAAAGTTAAAATTCGGACGGAACTTATGGGATGACCTGATATATTTGTCTGTTAATTATCCATTTGTTCCAATTGCCTAGTGCATAATATAGTAACTTCTGCATAATATAGTAACTTCTTGGAAAGCGGTGGAAAGATTGTTAGCTCTTCTGACTTGTCCATACAATATCAAATTTCCTTTGATGCGGTTTACTAATGGGCCTCTCTTTTGTGTGATGGTGTCTAGCAGAGTGTCATTTGTAATGCTATCTATGTAGATGTCCATAACAGTTCTTTAACATCTCATTTCTAATGCTTTGATTCTTCAATATAATTCTGTTGTATATATATATATATATATATATATATATATATATATATATATATATATATATATATATTCTGTGTCTCCTGGAAGGAACGCTATATTGTAGACAGTTTCAAAATTATTATAAACTTAATACACTACTGGGGTATAAATTTAAAATATAGAGTGTTTAGGGGAAATATCGGACAAAAAATGATGCAAAATTTAAGCTTATATGGTACATTTTTCCGTTGAGGGAAATACAAACACACATAAACACAGGCGCGCACACACACATACACACAAACACACACCGATGGTTAGGTATTATGTAAAATGCTGTTAGGAATTGTAAAGCATAAGACGCAAGGAATATGATTACGAAGTGAGGGTGTGTGCGGTGAATGCATGTATGTTTATGAAAAATTTCTATGTTTCAAGGGTGTATCATTGCACCCTATATAGGCCTAAAGTTTAATAATATTAGTATGAAAGTGTTGTAGCATACCTACGGACGATAATGGGTATGCCCGCATTCATATAAATACAATAATAAATACTGTATGTTGTTCTACAGCTGGAGATTCGTCTCCAGCAGTGCTGGTCAAACTCTCTGCCTCTGACGAAGGACAGAGTTTCTTCTCGGAAACAGATACCCGACACCGTTTTGTACGGTGTCTACGAGGAATTTTTGGCCTACCTACGGACTCGGTACCCGACATTTAATTCGGCCTTGTGCCACATCGTGGGGTGGTTGGTAGATATTCCGCAGTTGGAGACTCATTGTGGAATTCATTTTACTCACTTCCAGCAGTTGATTACTTCTTCTACCCGAAAATATAAGGAAATGGGGAAATATAAGTTTCTTTAAGTTTATATGATACATAGATTCTACGCAGCCACCCTCACTTCGTTATCATATTCCTTACTCTTAATGCTTTCCAATTCTTAACTTAAAACTTTTAACAGCATTTTACAATATACGCAACCATCGGTGTGTGTGTGTATGTGTGTGTGTGCGCGCACGCGCGTGCGTGTGTGTGTGTGTGCGTGCGTGCGTGTGTGTGTGTGCGCGTTGTATGTATTTACCCCAACAGAAAGACATGTACCATATAAACTTAAAGAAACTTATATTTCCCCACCAACACTCTATATTTTGAATTTATGCCTCAGTAGTATATTAATTTTCTAATTGTTGTGGTAGGATCCACCTAATTTGCATAGTGGAGTACCGACCATATAAATATGGTTGGTACCGGGAAGAGAGGGAGGAATCAAGAGATTCAACCAGAGACTCTGCCCGACTGCGACTCAGTCAACACATTCTCTAGGAATGGTCTTACCAGGAATATACAAAAGACTATATGTAAATATTGTGTACACTTTCTTGTTTCAATACATTTTGTTCTAAGTACATTTTGTGTTGCATTATTTTTCCATGCATTAGTCAAGTTTCAACACTAATAACTTTGAATTCTGAATCTGTATGTAACCGTACGTCCCATGAGACTCAGTATTTTTTTAAAAAACAACTGTATTAACTGATTTATTTACCATTTGTGCCTGACGAGTTGAGAAAATATGAAACTCTGAGTTACACGATAAGCCTAGATATATGTATATTCATTAATATACTTCATAGATCTGTTTAATTATATAGAGCACTGTTTTGTTAAAATTAAATAACATGAATACCCATGTATAATACGAATTTTTTCGAAAAAATAATAAGCAAAATTGTTATAAAATAAGAATTAACTTAAACTAAATTAGAATACTATTATTCTATGTTTAAAACCATTTAAAAAAAATAAAAGTAGGAAACGCTGGCCGTAATAAAATTGGAGAGGTACAAATTATAGGGTTTGATTACAAAAACAGAGGTGTGTATTATGCATATGTAGGAGCAAACTTCTACACTTTCCGCACAATTTTAGGTGTGCATATTATGGATAGAGGTGTATTATATATAGAGAATTACGGTAAATACTTATTTGCCTTCCTGTATATGCAAGCTATCACACGCATATACAGTTGCTTTAATCACATTATTTAGTTTCTATTCACTCTTATATCTATCTATATATTTGTGCTTGTTTATTATGGGTTTGTGTACGTCGGTGTGTTTGAGTGTGTAAGTATGTGTATATACCATACCAGAATATGTTGAATGGGAATGTCTTCGTGCATTGATAAAATCACCCTTCTCTCTGTATTTTCTCTTTCCATATCATATATGAAATATCCGATTGTCTTAAACGCAAATTGAAGAAAATATAATTCACATTTTCAGATAAAGACAAGTGGTTATCAATTCCACCAGGGAAGCGTCTCGTATCTCCATCTCTATTTAAAGAATAAATACATCGGTTTCGGTGACATCATTCTTCAATCAGCTAGGTGTTCCTTACCTGATTAATGATTGGTATTTACACATCCGATTAAAATATAAAGCAAATCTAATGCTTTTCGGTGAGCGTACAATAATGTACGTGGCTTATATCTGAAGACAAATCCCACTATTTTCAAATGAAAACAAATATTTTGATTAATGACATGCAGTCATTATATGACAAGATTTTCTCAATTAAACATGAAGCAATCAGCTTCGCAATATATGCGATTTTAATTGTATTTTTCAACGGAAGAATTACACGGGCTTACAAAAAGCAAACTTTAAAGAGGTATTCTTAAGAGATAAAGATATTTCACTGTCTGTAAAGATGTAATTTGAATAAAAACAACGTGCTACATTTGAAAATATATATATATATATATATATATATATATATATATATATATTATTTCGGCAGCAGATCATTATTAAAACATATATTATTAAATATAACAGACAACGAATGTCTATTATTTTTTTTATCATGAGCCATTCTAAGCTTTGTAAAAATTAAGTCAACTATACGAAGCTTAGAACGGCTCATGGTGAAACAAAATAGACATTCGTTGTCTTATATTTAACAGTATATATTTGAATATTACAAACACACACACACACACACACACACACACACACACACACACACATATATATATATATATATATATATATATATATATATATATATATGTGTGTGTGTGTGTGTGTGTGTCCCGGTCACAGCACCAACTGTGACATTCTATCCTGATCTACCACGGCGCCAGTTGTGACGTGTTCGCTCCTCGCTGCTCCGTCCGGGTGTCGCTGCTCCAAACGTGACGTCCGCCTGTCGCGTCAGTCGTGTTGTCTCGTCCTGTGACGACCAACGGGCTTGGTATCGGTCGCGGCACCCAAATGTGTCGTTCTAACCTT
The DNA here is from genome assembly GCA_903632075.3 of Acanthosepion pharaonis. Taxonomy (NCBI): domain Eukaryota; kingdom Metazoa; phylum Mollusca; class Cephalopoda; order Sepiida; family Sepiidae; genus Acanthosepion; species Acanthosepion pharaonis. The sequence continues at coordinate 744,782 of CAHIKZ030000414.1, forward strand.
TTGGTGATTCGTGTGGGAATCTGGTTAGATTTGATATCAGCCTCGTCGTTCCCAATTCGCTTCCAACGCCTGGTTACCAAGGTAACTGCATTGATCTCCAGTCTGCCTACCCACGTTGTGAATTGATCTTAGACAGACGAGATCAAACAGTGGTTGGGGCCGTAATGCAAATTGAGTTCAACGGGGGTGATACTACACAAATATGCATAAAAGAAAATAAAATGAAAACTCAAAACGTTCAAAGTATCAAAGAAAAAGGTAACAAACTTTATGTCTAGTTGTTCGATACATAGGACTGCGTCTATCTCCCGACCCGTTCTGTGGATTGTGACACGTCGTTTCCGCTAGGCAAGTTTTAACGCTTCAAGTTGTCTGCTCTCTAAGAAATTGGTGTTTCGGTGTTTCTTTGGACGAAAGTCGAAAAAACTTATTTCGGTGGTCTGGTTCTAAGTCGCTCTTCAAAATAATTGTTCATGGGTTGAAGAGGAGTCCGGAATTTGCGTGAATCTTGGTCAGCTATCTCGAGGCGGTTTCAACTGGAGACTGACTCTGGGAACTCAATTCTGGAAACTCGAGCCCGAACCGATTTCTGCCTGTTGGGGCCTCGCTTTTATTGACGCCGACCAAAACCGGGTTGGGTCTGTTGGCGTCGGGGTTTCCTCGATAATTCTAAATACATATCCACCTCTTTTATTTCTGGTTAGGGATTTTCCACTCTTTTCCATTTTTTGGAACCTTTCCTCACTCCCACTTTTTCACCATACCTCTGAGGGGCGTGAACTGCCCTCCCCACTTCCTTGTAGCAGCTTCTCATACTTATACTCTGGATGGGGCGTCGACAGCCTTCTTCGTGCGTCACGTGATCACCACTCGGCCATTGAGGTCTTGGTCGGGTAACTTTCATCCTCCTTCGTGCGTCACGTGACCACCACTTGACCAATGATGTCTTAGTCGGGCGTGAACAATCCGTGGCTTTGTTTCGGGAAAAAATATCTTGCTTAACTAAAAAAAAATGATCTCTTCTCTTTCCCTTTTCTTCCTTTCAATCGCCGTTATCACCCTTCTAGTCGCAACGGACAATATGACAACTCTTGTTTTACACGTGGTGTTTGTCAGGTATTTTATCGCTAATTTATCAAGATGGGTGGTATTCTTAACATGGCTTCAAAAAAGAAATATCCCCAAAGTTTTCAGTCAGTCTGTCGCCTCCAAGGAAGAAAGAAAAACACTTCTGGGTCCCCATTCATTTTCCCTCGGTACATATTCCTGATAACATAATTTTATTATCGCAGGCCAAATTTGTTTCGTCGAAAAGAATTCGGTCAGCGAGACTGCTTGTGTGGGATTTAATTTTTCATATCTGTCCAAAGTCCTTTTTAGTGGCCTGTTTCTTGTCACTTGTCGAAATAGCATTTTAACTTGAATTTTTTCCTTTCTTTTTTACTCAGAAATTCCCTGTCATTGTAATGACACCCTTTTTCCTTTGTTACTTATCAATATTTTCATTGTTTCTTAGCCGTGTGTGTGACTGCTTATCACCTACGATTCGTCTCGCCTTTCTTTCTGCCTTCCTTTCTTTCTCTTCCTTTCTCTGCCTCGTAAATGGTGCCACATGTATATATATATATATATATATATATATATATATATATATGAGTAAAATTAAAACCGTTGGTGAAAGCTACGGAAAACTTGCCAAAATACCTTAAAGATTATAAAATATCGAACAAGGACAGTAAGAAGAAAAAAGAAAATTGACCTAAAGGCAAACACTGACCTACTCAATAAAATAAAGTGCTCAATGCCTAGATTACCTAGACAAACCAAAAACAGTTGACTATGTTAATTCTTATAAAACGTTGGCCCTAGTCGTGAGTTTCAGATTACTTGAAGCCATTTACTTTATAGAGATTCTATATGGTATCATAAGAGCTTACGAAGTGCAGTTCATGCGATTATGTAGGAAAAATAACGGTTAAAATTAAACTCTAAATGTTTAGATTGTAGTGATGTGGTAAACGTCTATACGTGTATGAGCATTCCGAATTTGCAGTTCTTATGAAGAATCTCTCTGAGTGGAACTTTCTTCTTACTAATGAAATACGAAGGGAATGAGTATTATGGCTGGTAGAAACAACGCATGTGGGGCGTCATAACATTTGTCGTGAAATAGCAATTGATTAGCAAGAGGCTTGGGATTTCTTCTGTGTGTAAGGGGTCATAGTTTCGATCAAGAAAAAAACAACGACAATATTCCGAATTTAAATAGTGTAATTATCAATAACTCTTCATTCAAACATAAATTGTTCCAATACATAAAACATTATATATATATATATATATATATATATATATATATATATATATATATATATATATATATATATATCAGTAGTACTACGTTGCACTTTCATACTTGGAAGTTGCATGTCTCATTTAATGAGAAGAGGAAGGTAAAAAGAAATCAAGTACGTGGGTCACTTCCTGGCAAGCTGAGGCCCACCTAAAACAAATTAACGCGATCGGGACTTCGTTCACCATCAGGCAGTTCTTGTGACGTCACACGGCGACAGGAAATAATTGACTGGAGCAGGTTTTGGTAAAACTGGAAGCTTCTCGTCGAGAACCTGAACGTTGACGGTTAATGTAGTCATCAACATCAAAATCGTAAAGAAAATGACGAGCAATAAGTTCTTGCTGATGACGCCGACGATTATATATATATATATATATATATATATATATATATGTATGTATGTATGTATTTATGTATAATCGTCGTCTTTATCTCGTATCAATTATATATATATATATATATATATATATATATATATATATATGGGAAATGACAAGTGGAAAACCGTTCGGCCAACGACTTTACCTCTTTAAGATACTATATCATTGAACTAAATGCGTTGTGATAAAGAAGTTTTGCTCCTTTTTCTTTTATTTATTTTCACTTTGTATAATTATATCTTAATACACATACAGACATTTCTCTCTCTCTCTCTCTCTCTATATATATATATATATATATATATATATATATACACATATGCATACATTATTCTATCACGTTTCCTTTACTCTTTTTCCTCTCAGTCGCTTGTTCCAGTGGTTGTTGATTAATGTCCGCATTGCGAGTAACTCGTCTATCTTTTCCCTCATCAGTTGGGGCCACTGTGTCTATTCGTTAAGGTTGATTCGGGTTGCCTAAATCTTACTATATTGGGACTGACGACAAAATCTAATGAAGACCCCTTCTGTGTATGTTGCGTATCGTCCTTAAGAATTGATAATTCTCAAATTACGCCTGTGGTAACATTTGCCTCTTTGCGCTGGGAATCAGGCTGTGATAAGGAGACCTTCAACAAAATACACAATACTGCTGATATCTCTTTAGCTTTATTGAATATGAAGAAATTTTTGAAGAAAATGTCTCTATTATTTACTACAGGATTTTAATTTTTCTTTCTTTAAAAATAATTTTATTTAAGAGTAGACAGCATCAACGCAAACAATCCAAAGATGTTATTTAAACAAAATGCAGATACCTTTTTTTGTCTAGAAAAAATTGAGTTGCTCTTTTCTGTAAGAATATATGTTTTGGGCAGATAGTATCATGTAAAGAAAATCTAAAATTTAATTTCTCAAGACAAAACAAAATGGACATCTCATTAATCATGTCTTCTTCTTATCGGTTGGAAGTGAATAAGGTTGGAAACGTTTGTTAAGGTTAATTTTAAAGTAAATAATTTTATTGTTTACAAATTTAACACGTTTCTGTTTTTCTATTTTTCCTCATCCATTCAACCTGCTACGCTGAGAATTTTAATAACTACCAAATTAGTAATCTCACCAAATCACAATCCTGTAATATCAAGCAATTAAAATTTTGAGCAGCTACAGTGATAATAACAACAAAGATGAAGAAATTAGTATTTAGAATCTCGTGGTTACTGGCCTAGAAAATGCGATTGACACATCGATCGTTCTAGTTTTAATTTGAAACCATTCTCAGTGAATGACAACTGTAAATTCAAACTTGATGAGTGTGAGGCTAACTGTTCAACCCCGTAAATATAATTTTAAACTGAAACTGCTAGCATAATGAGACTGTGACTCTGTTCTCCATAAGCTGATTAAAGGATTAATGGGTTAACAATAATATCTGTATAAAATTAAATCTGTTCTGTTATATTCTGTCAATCTTTAATTTCAAGTTTCATGAAAATAGGTCAGTCGTGATACACGCTTAGGCGATCATGTATCTTTCGATTTTTTTCACACAGTAGGTTGCCATTTCTTTCTACGGTAGAACAGTTAGCATACACGGCTATAGAATCCAGTCTGTTCTGATAAATTACCCATAGCTTGAGGGAGAAGAATAAAATTCATACGTTCCCCAAGGGCATTAGCACATAATGTAATAGAATGTAATAGGTTTGAGTGGATTTCGAACTCGGCTCTGATTTCTCAATCGGATCTGCTATCCATCACTCCACCGTGCCTACTGAAAATAGGTATAAATCTGATAAACTTAGAATGGACGCTGTCTTAAGATAATGGAACCGATTTTTATTTTTCATATATATATATATATATATATATATATATATATATATATATATATATATATATGCTATGGTCCAAGTCCTTGTACCACGGTGATGGTCCAAGGTAGAATCAATAAAGAAGAACTCGAACACAGATATGGAATAACACAGATATATTACAAACAGGAATATATACAGAGAGATAGAAAATGTTAGTACAAACAATCAGGTTTAGTAGGCAGAACAATGTCCAGTATCACTATTCCAATGTCCTGTAGTAATTGTCTGAACGCGACTCTTTTTCGGGCTGCCTCTGATGTGACTGACTGACTCCTGACGCACTTCTGACGGACCTCACTCCAGTCTTCAGACTGAGCTCTCTCTGCTTCCTCTTGAGGCGCAGTATTTATTACGTATGGGATAGTCCATTATGTTATTATGGGTAAGGTCCCATAACAAAATATATATAAGCAAATGAATTTTAACGTTTTTTTTTTTTAAATAAGAATTAAAGATGGAAGGGAAAAAAACTAAGAAGAAAAAAGAAAAAGAAGAGGGAGAAACAACAAATAAGGGAAATGATATTAGAGAGAGATATGGAGAAAAAAGCAAAACTAAAGTAGATAGAAAAGGATATAAATTGAAGGATACACAATTATGTATAGGACCAATTTTCTTGTGATTTTTAGCTTATATTATACACACATACACGCAAACACACACACAAACACACATTTATACACACACAAACACACACACACACACACACACACACACACACATATATATATATATATAGATAGATAGATAGATAGATAGATAGATGTTATAGAAATATATTTGATTATATAATAAACAATATGCCTGATGCTAATTCTTTTTGCATTATGATATAAACTTTGAATTTTTGTAATATTTGTAAATTCGCTAATTCCTGTAGTCATATATTTCAATTTCTTCTTTTATGTGCCGTGTCCTTTCAGGACATGGGCGGTCATGGCTATCGACAATCTCCTGTTCTTTGTAACACTTTCCAGCGTTTGTCTTTTTGCTATCTCTCCGAATTTCTGTTCTGTCAACCATTTTCCCAAAAGATCGCTAAGTAGGTTATTCCCTGATTTCCTCTGCCATTCTTGACTGTGAGTGTTAAAATATCCAAGCCCTCTTTCTTCATTGTGTGCTGGGGGGATTTCAATTGTCTCTTTCTGATTCGAATTTAGGTATCCTATTTGCTTCCATTGTCTCTAAAGCCTCGACATTGATCAGATGTTCAGTCCATGGTATTCCCAGCATCCTTATGTAGAACCACACTTCTGCTGGCTTCATCTGTGAGACCGACTGTTTCAGAATTCACAACCTTATAGCATAAATGATATTATGTACTATTCCAATACTGTTTCTTAGAAATTTGCTTAATTTTAGAGTGACTTTTTCGCTATTGCAATGTGACTTCTGATTTCGGTGTTGAATCTTCCGTTGAAACATGTCCTCGATATTTAAAATATTCTTTTTGCGGGATTTTAGTGTCTCCTATTCACAGTTTGCCTCTGGAGGTGTTCCTATTGCTAATAATGATACATTCTTGTATTTTTCCTTTCTCTGTTTGATATCAAACGTGTTTCATCTATATATCTCATGTTGTTATGATTCTAGTTGCCAGTAAGTAACCTTCGTTTGAATTCTGATTCTCTCATAATCGCTTCTCTGTAGTGGTTGAATACGTCCGGTAAGAAGACACAACCTTGTCTTACGTCCCTTTCTATTTTGTCTATTTGCTGAATTTGCAGACATTTTGTTTCCAGTATAAGTTCTGAGTTGTTTAAATATCTTTCCAAGACAGTTCCTTGTGCCGCAGTTTACGAAACGCTTTTGCTAATCTATAAAACATAGGTGTACAATTATTTTGTACTGTTATTACACTTTCAGATATTATGAACATGAATATTGCCTTCCTTGTTCAAGTCTCTTTCACGAAAGCTCACTTTTCTTGTTCTATTTTGGGTCTAATTCTACTGCACTCTCTCAAATTACCTATTTTAATATAGAACTATAAAATAAAAATACGTATCATTGGCAATATAATAGTTTATATTTACTTACAATTGTATGAACATCACTCAAGTTGCATGCTATTAACTTACGACTGTATAAATATCCTTAACATCTGATACATAACAATGGTTAATAATAATGCCATACCACATAAAAATGTCTGAGAAAGCGTATATATAGTTAACGAAAGGAAACAGATATTGTCATTTTCAAAAAGGTCTAGAGAAATTTAAATAAATTGATTATTTTAGTAGGCACTAGCAGTAGAGCCCGGCGTTTCTCGGGGATGTAACAGTAAGAGATAGATCAAGTATCGACCATCATAAAGACTGAAAAATAAAATTGACAAAGATTATTGTTTAAGGTTGACGGACACGCATGTCTTAATTAGTTTGTTTTTTTTTTTTTACGAATTGGTCACACCCAAATTCAAACAAAAACATTGTTTTCAATCGTTGTGAGTCTACCGATTGAATAGAATTTTATTATAAACAATTGTCTTGTAAATGGAATTTTTAAAGCATTCTGAATGTAAAAATAAAGAAAAAAGTGTGCAAGACAATAAGAAACACTATCTGCCAAGATTTTGTTGAAATCAGTTGAAAAATGTAGGTAATCCGATCCCATATATAAACGAACGAACACACACACACACAACCTAGGTTTTATAATAAATATAACTCGATATGAGTTGTCCCCCTTCCATTCTCGCGATGCCTCTTAATCGTGTTTTCAAATTGATTTCGTGCAAAAACAATTGTGATTTTCCAACACACATACACACAACCTGGGTTTTATAATAAGTATGATTATTAATGATTCCTCTTGTGCTATCTTTTTCTTATTTTAGAACATTCATGGAAATCCTTTCGAAATAAAATATATATTTTAAAATATTTTATACAATAATTTCGCTTCAAAATCTAGACATATTCAATATGTTTGCAGGTACCCCAAAATGAATTTCTATTTGGAGCCCATTTATATGAACTGTGAGTCACCTAAGAAAATTAATAGATATTTTTTTCCATTTCAAATTAAATTAATTGCTTTCATACATGGATGAACTGTATAATAACAATAATAATTTTCTGTGCGTGTTTCATCCCCAAAACTTAAAATAAACAGGAATTTTAGGTTGTGCAAATAAAAGTCTGTGCATGTGTGTTGAAAGGGAAAGTGTATGTACACGCATATACATACGCACACTCACGCAGAGAGACAGAGGAAGAGACAGAAGAGAGGTTTACAGACGCAGTGATAGCCGGTGGAAAGGGGTAGACGGAGGAAGGGAGCTACTTCGAAGTTACCGTTAGGACAAATTAATCAGGCATTTCGTTAGTCGGTGGAAATGGTGTAGACGGATGAAAGGAGATTCTTTGAAGTTATGATAGGCGAAATGGAATCTTGATGGAAGTGAATAAGTTCCCTTTGTTATGTGGCATGGTTCTATACTCTGACAGAAGAGAATATAATTCAATGAAACCGATTTTTAAATTTACAAAATCGATGAGAGGAGCGCTGTTTCTTGTGTGGATAAATGTGTATGTAGCCCGAAGTAATACTATCAGGAGATTGATAATCAATGTCAAAAATATAATCAAATTCTTGAGTTACCATCTACGTGTTTGTCTATCTGTAACCGAAACAGTTTCATCTCCGATAGAAATCACTCTGCTTTTTCTCTCATAGTAACATTTTCTTTTAAAATCATGTTACCCCAATGCCACAAGTACACAAGGGGTTACAAAGAGTGAAATTGAAGAAGACTCAGTATAAGGAAAATGAGGAAAGGACAAAAGATGAACTGGTTTTAAGAAGACAAAAGATGTCGACTGACGTTGCACTTACATTTTTGAAGATTGTAGTCATCAGCGAAGCAAGTTAAAAAGAAGGAAGCTCAAACAGGCGAGAAGTGCGGGAAAAGAAGTTATAGGTGTTGAAGTGTCGGTTGCATTTAGCTATTTGAACAGTAAAGAGGTGGAATTAGATTCCAATCTTAGCAGCACGTTTAAATTCATGTAGCCGGTGTACCATTGGGAAAAGTAATATTTTCTGCTTTTAATTTAGTCATTTTTGTAATAATTATATTCCAACAAATAGTTTCGCCTTCAGCGTTTACTTATATGAGTTATTTTATGAATGAGTCCTTCTTCTATGCACAGATACGAGAATGTGACCAGAATGCTAAATGCTAAAGAGATCTGAAAAAATCATTGCCAATATCTGTCATCCTGAAATGATGCCGCTAACTTTAAAATCCTCGACAAAAATTTTGTTTATGCGATTCTTTTATGCTGGGTATGGAAATTAATTTTTTCAGTGGTTGTCTATTGCAAGTAACATTTTCCCGAACAGTGGACCGCATGAGAGATGCCTCATCATAAGTCGGGCCCCACTAATAAAAAAAAGAATCACATTAATTTTTCATAGAAAGTAAAACGGCATTTTCACTACAGAAGATCATACGCGTAAGCATATGACTTAGAAATGTTATAAAAGTTGATATTTGGAGAAAAGATTATTTCTCCCATTTAAATATTGAAAATTTTGTATAATTTTATCACTGATGACATTGATTAACACATGCTGCTGCATGTGATTCGTTTCTAACTTATTTTAAAAATACAAGAAAATATATTCTTAAGAAAAATATAAATTTCTTCTTCAGAGGAAGTGTCTCATTTCTAAAGAAATATATTTTTACACGTATGTTCTACCTTAATGAAAATCGATAATGGTTTAAAATACTTCGAATGTTACCTTCAAGTTAAGATATAAAATGAGAAAAAAATACTTAAACATTGTTATGTATGCTGTTTAGTAGAACTGTACCTACCATGCAACAGACGCTAATATGTAAGGGAGTTAAATCAGTCATTTAATAGGTATTTCCACTTTGACAATAGTATTTCTCAACAATTTTGTCTGAGAGAGAATGTGAGTTAACAAATGAGAAGGAAACAATACACAAGATTTTAATAAACCTTATTTTCCTCATCAAATTAGGCGTGTCAGTCACGGGGCTAAAAGGGCCGCATTTTGTCCATGACTGGTCTAGTGGGGGTCACAGCCAAGAGACAGAATAATACTTTTAAAAGAATCCTTAAACTCTGTTAATCCAAATAACGTCGGTGGGGCAATGCGGCAGTATGCAAAGAGACAAGAAAAAATGAGACGCCTGCTGGAGAAACAAACTAGAGAACCTACCCACCCGCACCAGACAGAAATATATATATATATATATATATATATATATATATATATATATATATATATATATATATATATATATATATATATATACACACACAAACACACACATATATATATATATATATATATATAAGTCTACTTTTTAAAAAAAAATTTTAAACATTGAAAACGTATAACAACTAGCCTGAAGAAGAAACGAACTAAGATTCCGGCTAAATAGTGTTTTGCCCCCGCCAGGAATTGAATCTATATAATTTTTCCCATCAGATTAACCACATTTTTGACATATTATATATATATATATATATATATATATATATATATATATATATATATATATATATATATATATATATGTAACTATCCCATCGAATTCAAGCATGTCAGTGACAAATATCGTTTCTTGGCCTATGGCTGAGATTCGATCAAGGCTTCGACTAGCTTGGAATGGCTCCGGCCTGGACTTGCTAGGACAAGTGATAACCAGCTTTGACTAGGCTCTGACCAGCTTGGACAAGCTATGTCCAGTTTTGGACCAGTGGCCCTTGGGTGGAAACACTCGGGTCTCCCACGTTAAACGACCTTGTGTCACATCTTGACTTTGTGGGAGTCAAGTAAATACCATTCAAGCATGTCAGTTTCTAAGAACCGACAGCCCAGACACCAGCACATATGATTTGATTATAGTGGTGAAGTATTTGTGCAGAACCAAATACACTTTTTGAAGACCCGAATACAGAGACCTGGTGCACTACATGCCCCAAGTTGCCCGAACGACCGTCCGCAAGTTTTGAATTCAGAGTTGTCCGTCTTGACCTGTTGCCATCCAAGGCTATAGAAGCCAGTCTGTCCTGCTATTTAACCACAGATGGAGGGAGAAGAAGAGGACTCATACATTTCCCAAGGGTATTAGCACGTGAATGTAATGGATTTCACTGGAATTCGAACTCGGCTATCCTATTCCACAATCAAAGCCGTTATCCATCACTCCAACTTATTTATCACAGCGGGCAAAGCTAGAAATTTATACGAACTAAACATTATATATATATATATATATATATATATATATATATATATATATATATATATATATATATATATATATATATATATATATATATATATATATATATATATATATATATATTAATTGATACAAATATTTTTTTTTTCGCGAAAAAAACATATTTTAAATCAATTAATTTATAATATTAATGCTCTGTAAATTTACATTGAGCATTATTTTGTAAAATAAAAATATCTATAAGAACACCGGATTTTTTTATCTTACTGTTCTTTCTTTTTATATATATATATATATATATATATATATATATAATTTCTAGCTTTATATATACTAGTGTAACAGTAACGTCAAAATTGACAGCAAGAAGGAATGTATTGTAAATAATATATTGTAAGTAATTTTCGTTTAATGAATTAAAGTTTTTTTTTCTGTGTAACAATTGGTTGTAAGTGGGCAAAATAACGATGTCTCACCTGCCCAAATTCTAGTTGTATTTGTTTTATCGAAAGAAAAAGGATAGGTGTATGTAAATATAAGTTTGGAAATTAGTGTCTGTTTGTTAATTAAACGCAATCGTCAGGCCATATGTGTTGTCTTTTGGCTCGTCCATTTATACATAATGCTTAGTAATAGATTCTAAGTTCTACTAAATGAAAAGCACAGTTCTGTTTAAAACAAGACCTTAATGCAAATAGCACACGCAAAGAATATGCGGGATTAAAAGAACTGCGCCATCACAGAGTACTAGACGACTTCGAGAAAGACTTGACTAACTTATTAAGAAACATAAAATTTCATAAAGAATTAGATGCCTGTCAGTATATATATATATATATATGGCTAGACGAAACAATTCACCTAACGTATTTATCACAGCGGGCAGAACTAGAAATTTATACGAACTAAGAACCAAAGAAGCACAATAAATTACTCAAGTTCAACATGACTAAAACAACGTAGACGCGTGGATAAAGATAGAAGTGACCTTTGACATTACGATGGAAAACTTTGATGGTACAGAGACCCGTTAGCTCATAGGTATAAATTTACTACACCAACTAATCCAAATAATCGATAAAAACAAGTTACAGGTCTTTAAATAGACGACGATCTCATAATCTTAAGAGACATTAATAGGAAATATTGATAAAAACAGAAAATAAACTATTATAAAATTATTTAAAAATATGCGATTCCGCATAGACGTAAAATCTAACCTAAAAGAAGTAGATTTTCTAGATGTCACCTTCAATCTAAGAAAAGGTTCATATGAACCCTACAAAAAAAAACTAATGACAAACCACTGTATATACAAAAATCTTGCAACCACACATCATCAACAATCAAGCCGATGACACAGTCAATTAACCGCAGGTTTTCTGACAATTCTTCAATTGAAACCTCTTCAACGAAGCTAAGAAAGATTCTGAAACAGCTCTAAAATATAAAGGATCTTCATCGAGACTCGTATACACAGAACACACACACATAAAAAAAACATCAGGAAAAGAAACATCATAAGTTTCAAACTGCTGTACAACAATAATGTAAAAGTAAAGGTAGGAAAAATATTAAATTAAAAACATACATAAAAGCATCACTCAATCAAGGCCTCTGCACAAGATATTCAACAAAAACACAATTAAAATCAGCTTCCGTTGCACAGAGTACATGACACAAATAATAAAAAAAAAGGAACACCAGGAAAACAAGTAACAAACCATTCGCAAATATCAAACGCCCTACTTTACGTGTGAAACCACGATCGGACCCGGAGTTCTTAAAGCATTTAGCTACTAAGAACCTTACAATAAACTAAGGCACTATTTTGCATATAAAGTAAAGTTAAAATACTGTTCTGATTTACCCCAAACAGGTACCTTGCTCAGATTTGCATCCGAAACGTAAACAAAGCGTTTTCTAAAGAATTAATTGATATAATCTTTGGATCCGAGATATTTTTAACACTCCAAAAGTCATTTTGACTAGAAATCCCTGTTTGAGTAGACGCTAGGTTTATTTTCAACATTATATGTTTTGTCTGCTGACCTGCATAATTGAGAAAACTTAAAAAAGAAAATGTGCCCAACAGCAGCATTCGAAGTTGCACCTCACATTGCAAGAAGATTCCCCGTCTGATTCAGAATAAAAAACAAAAAAACATAAATTCCAATTTGTATACGAAATGTAAAAAAGCAATTTATATATATATATATATATATATATATATATATATATATATATATATAAAAGTCATCAACAGATAGACTGTTTCGCTGTATCACAGCTCAACAGTCTGAGAAGACATCCGATTTCTTCAAGCCGGGATTTAAACTCGCCCCTTTGACATCATTCAGAGACTCTTACCTCGTATCTGCGTACAGCAGAGAAACAGAATTTTTAACATGCGTGATATTTTATAATACGCGATATATAAACCACATACCAGCCACCACAGCGTTCAATTCTTACGAAGAGCGATGCGTTAAAGCAGGAGCAGCAGCAGCAGCCTTTAAATATTTCCTTTTTCTTCATAGTGTTCATTCGGCGAACGAGAGCATACATAGTCATCCACAGATATATATATATATATATATATATATATATATATATATATATATTTAAAAAATAGATCTTTCAATCACGCTAACTTGGTTTCAAACTTTCGGTATCCTCAGGCGATAAGGAACTGATGAAAAAAGCAAGAGTATTGAAACTGTATTGGAAAAGTACTTTTTGAATTTCTGTTTGTACGAACCATGGTGATAGTATGTACATTTTTTTTTTATTCCCACATCAGTACAATTTCAGTACTCTTGCTTTTCGCCTTCCCTTTTATTACACATATATATATATATATATATATATATATATATATATATAATGAAGCGTTATGAAGTCATTTGACCATTATCGCCTGAGGATACCGAAAGGTTGAAACCAAGTATATATATATATATATATATATATATATATGTGTGTGTGTGTGTGTGTGTGTGTGTGTGTGTTTGCCTGCGTACTTAATGTTTGTGTGTTATGTGTGTGCGTATGTTTTTTGTGTTGTGTGCGTGTCGAGGATTTCTGACCTCGGTAAATGAAATAAATGCTGTTTTACATGTAAACCAGCTCCTCTGACGCAAGATAGTCTTCTCTCATTTTTTTCATGTGCTTGATTAAACTCATGAAATTCAATGTTTATTTATCCGTCTAAGTATATTTCATTCTATCTATCTATCTATCTATCTATCTATCTATCTATCTATCTATCTATCTCTGAATTTCTGGTTGTTGAGTTAGCTATTTTTTTTCTATTTCTGGTTGCATTTTTTATTTAGTTAATAAAAACAATTAATACTCTCTAATTTTGACATGATTTCAAATTAAAACGATATTACTCTCCAAAATAATCTTCGATAGGTTCCTTCAATTTCTCTTGTTCCAGGTTAGATCGAAGGTTCAATATGTATAAGCTCTAGATATCAGACTAATTGTAGTCAATCGTATAACAACATTGGAAAAGCTCTATCTAACGTGTTATGATTCTGAAAAGGAGTTTATCAGTTTTAAGTTATTGGTTAAACATCACTTCACCAAACATAACAAAAAATAATTTTTAAACTGCTTTTTGGTCGAGTCAAGAACATTTCAGATCCCTTTGTATATTCAGTAGACAAAAAGAAATAGTGAGAAAGATAGCTGGCTAAAAGGAAATGTAATATTGAGAGTGTGCAGGCCATGAGATGGGTCTTGCATCAGTTTGGGAAAGATCGACTCAGCTGTTGGATCTGAAGAATATTAATAGTTGTCTAAGGAGGTCTCATGTTTTATTATCTTCCTGTGGATAAGGCCAGTTTTCTCCGTTCTCACGTATGACTTGCAAACTTGGTCGCATACAAGCGACTGGCGAGTTCGCAACGTTAAAAAAAATGTAGATCTATTATTCTATTGATTCAACTTATGTATACCATAAATTTCATCGTCAGTTTGACATCTTTTGTCGTATTTTTTCCGTATTTCTTTATTGATTACGATATTTATTTCTTTCCTTTTCGTTTAACATTATGCAACTCAGTGTCTTTAATTGTATTTTTCTTGTATTTTATATACCTCTTATCACATAGGTCATAATATTTTTAGGTTTTTCTTTTTCTACTTTTTCTTTTATTTCTTTATCTTTTTCCACTATATGTATTTATTGATGTATTATTTACTCCTTTTCTTTGATCGTCTTTATTTCCCTTTCTATTCTGCTTGCTTACGGCTATATCATGTAGAAATATTCGTTCTTGTAAGGTCACTGAAATTAAGCAACGACGAACCTGATCAGTACCAAGATAAATGACCGCTTGTAAACACAATGTGCTGTAAGCTTGGGTGTGCGGATGGTGTATTGAATATTGCAAGATATAGAGCCGGGTTCCATTTCCGGTCAGATTCGTTATACACACTTGGGCGCAAATACATTTGGAAAAGTTAAGAATCCACCGCTTCCTCACAAGGAATTGGTTAATTAGTAAGACTTGTTGCAGTAAATCCTTATTGTCTCAAAATAATTGCTACAGTCTAACATAGTTATGGTGGTTTAAATAACCTGAAAAGGGTTGGTAAGTTGTAAAAAATAAATAAATAAGTCAATTTTATTTTGCTTTAATTCTGTTGTTTTCTAAAATATCATGGTTTACTTATTTTCATTCTTAATAGTTTTTCATTCTATAGTTCACTTCTTTCTTTCCTTCTTTCTTTCTTTCTTCCTTTCTTTCATTCCTTCTTTCTTTCTTTCTTTCTTCTTTTCCGTCTTTCTTTCTTTCTTTCTTTCTTTCTTTCCTTCTTTCTTTCTTTCTTTCTTGCTCAGAATTTCTTTCTTTTTTCCTTGTTTTCTACACATACTTTCTTTTATTTTATTTTCTTTCTTAAGAATTATTTAATATTTAAGAAATTAAATTAAATGAATATATATTTCAGAATCTTCCAGAATGTTTCTCTTTCTGCACAATTTGGATCTTCCTTTCAATGACTGTGCACATTTTTCTTTCTTTGAATAAGTGTTGTTTATTTTTTGAAGAATGCTTTTTTTCATTCTTTCATTCTTTCTTTCTTCAAATTAGTTATTTATTTCGGAATGATGTTTTTCTTTAAAATTTCTTTCTTTGTATTTTTTATTTTTCTTTCTGCCATTATATAATTTTTTTCGTTATCTTTTACTGTTCTTCAATTTCTTTTGATTAAAAAGTATTTGTAGCAGCAAAACTTTATTATCTTCAAATACTGTTACAATCAAACATATATTTTGACTTTAAATAATCTGCAAAGGGTCGATAAGCTGTAAAAATCAAATCAATTTTATTTTGCTTTCATTTGCTGGTTTTCTAAAATATATTGCTTTACATATTTTCAGTTTATTTCTTTATTCAAAGCAATCTTTGTTTCCTACACTTTAGCATACAGTTAATTTTTTTCTTTCATTTTTCTTTCTTTCATTCATTGCTTGTTTATGTAATTGTTTCTTTCTTTCCTTCGTTCATTTTTTCGTTCTTTCTTTCTTTCCATAAATATTTCTCTTGTTTTCTTTCATTCTTCAAAATTTCTTTCTTCTTTTCAGAATATTAACCCTTTGCTATAGTTCTACAGAGAAAACTCTTTCTCTTCTTCATTTTCAAAATTGACTTCTTCATTCAGAATTAATTTCTTTCCGTATTTTCGTTTTTCAAAGAATATCGTCTATGTCCTTTCTTTTTTTTTAATGACTTTATTTATTTATTCAGAATTATTATTTTCTGAATGTATTTCTTTCCTACAGAATATGGTTCTTTTTCGTTGGTTTCATATTTTTTCGATTTTTTTTACTTTCTTCATTTTCTTCCCTTTCTTCATTTTCTTCACTTTTTCATTTTCTTTCTTCATTTTCTTTCTTTCTTCTTTTTTTTCACTTTCTTCATTTTCTTTCTTTCTTCATTTTCTTCACTTTCTACATTTTCTTTCTTTCTTCATTTTTTCTTTCTTCACTTTCTTCATTTTCTTCATTTTCTTCACTTTCTTCATTTTATTTATTTCTTCATTTTCTTTCTTTCTCATTTTTTTTCACTTTGTTCATTTTCTTCACTTTCTTCATTTTCTTCACTTTTTTATTTTCTTCACTTTCTTCATTTTTTTTGCTTTCTTCACATTTACGTTCTTTATTTTATGCAGAAACTCTTCTTTCATTTTTTTTAAATTTTTTTCTTTAAATTTGTTTCCAGAATTGTTTTCTTTCATTAGAATCTCTTTCTTTCCTTTAAATTTGTTTTCAGGATTATTTTTTATTCTTTTTGTGTCTTTCATTCTTTTCCCTATTCTAGGAATCTTTCGTTATGTTCTTTTCTTTTGTTCACGTTTTCTTCATTTCTGTCCTCTTTATATCCATTTTTAATATTTTGTTCGAGTTTAGTATTTCCTTATTTAATAACTTTTTTTCTTTTCTACGTGCCCTGCTTCTTTCTGTTTTGTTTTCACTTTGACTTTTATTCATTTTCTTCCGATCATTATGTTTCTATTTTCTTTTTATTCACGTGTGTGTATATGCGTGTGTGTTTATATGTGTGTGTGTTTGTATGCGTGTGTGTGTGAGCGCGCGCATGCGTGTGTGAGTGCTCGTATTTCTCTCTCCATTTATTCCCGTTTCCTTTCATTCTTGTTACATTTATTTTCCTTAACATGGCTCCCTCGGTCGATTTGCTTCAATGTTTATTTTTTGATCTTTGTTATTTTCCTTCCCACACACGCCTTCTCCCTACCTCCCACATAAATGATCGATGTTCAAAAATGGCGGAGAAAAAACATGACAGCCGTTTGCCTTAGAGCCTGACAATTTCGCATGTGACTTTCGTTTTCAATTAAGATCGGTAAGTGACAAGAGTGGTGATCTCTACTGAAGAAACCAAAGCCACCCACTAACAGAAAGTTTATCATGCTCTCTATTTCTTTGAAATGTTTTTTCGCTTTATTTTTTTTTAACTCGTTTCTCTCTCAGACTATTTTTGCAATAACTCTCCGCGATCTCTCAACTGACATGGCCAGAAATGTAAAGAATGTCACATGGGGTTCGATTATATCACGTGAGATGCAGCTATAATGAGGTGCTCTATTTGTTCAGTGTTGCAGTACTTGTGTATGAAATAATAATGTGAACAGTACGAATAATTGCAAGAACAAAATCCAGAAAGATAACAAATGTTCGAATAGAAGACATAGAAAATGGAATAAATTTTTATAAAAATGGAAAATATCTGGATCTTGTAGGAGAATTAAATAATTTAAAAATGTGTAAGAGACAGTTGTACACATCACTATTGGTAGGTTTGGAATTGAGATTGCAATTCTGCAGAAGAATCAAAGCCATTCAAAAGAACTTTTCTAAAAGAAGACTGATTTGATTTTATAAGGTTAATCAACCCTCTATTTTTAAATTAAAGTCGAGTTATTCCGTTGATTGTGAAAATATTTCTTTGTGAGTAAATATCGCATTAAATATTTTGTGGGAATAAATATAATTTTCGAGTTAAAAGTCCTGCAGTTTAGAGAGAAGGATTCATAACTTTCCTAAGGTAACTATAAGCGCGTAGGACAATATAGTGATCGCGAGAGGGATTCGAAATCTGCTGACAAATTTCTAATTCCGAAAAGCTGTTATGGGATCATGGATGAAAGCAAGCATATTTCACTGGATTGGAATTTGAATGCTAAAAATCATTCTTCTTCCTCCATTAGTAGTAGTAGTAGTAGTAGTAGTATTACTACTACTACAACTACTAATGATGATGATAATAATAACATTAAAAATATTTCACATATATAAAGGCATCCACCATTTCTGTGCATATATATATATATATATATATATATATATATATATATATATATATATATAATGTATTTACTCTGCATATAAATATTCTATATCTTTTACACCGAGCACTGTTTTAGCAGCGTTTTCATTATAAGTTATATTAAACAATATATATATATATATATATATATATATATATATATATATATACAAATGCATATATATACAAATTTAAAAAGTAAGTGATGCGATCTTTTTAGATGTTTCGTATTTTCCATAAATATGTGATTGAATTATTTAGTCCATGACACTTTGACTGATAAATCACTTACAACAATCAAATTCTCTCAGTTAAATTTTCAAAATTCAACCTTAGCTTTGATACTTCACGCGCCACAATTCCGTAACTGTTAACAATGACGCAATTCAAACATATATTTCAACTTGCATTACATTTATTTTCGTCTTGGATAAAAAGAACAATAATATCCATGCCCGATGGTAATAGCATGTTCCATCGAAAATAGTAGTATATTAATGGAACCCTAGTAATTTAATTTAATTCGCTGTATTAACAATTTAATTCGATGTATTAGTGAAGATATCTTGGCGGTCGACACCGCGGTCGTGCTTCTGACCTATACCTATTACCTATATATATATATATATATATATATATATATATATTTTGTGGGGGGGTGTGCGTGTGTGTGTGTGTGTGTGTGTGTTTGTGTGTGTGTGAAAGAGAGAGAGAGAGTGAGAGAGAGAGAGTGTGTGTGTGTGTGTGTGTATATGTATTAACTAAAGCCTATCTCTTTAATGTGTTCTAATTTTTCATTGTTGTATACAGATTCTCTTTCTGGATGGACAATTTCAGTCATTATAGATGTAATTATATATATATATATATTGATTGTGGACTGAAAAGCTTGTAGCCTGATTATGAATCACTGATGATAGAGCTGTAAGATCTTTCATGCATTAATTTCAAATCGTCTTATGCATAACTGCGTTGCTTCTTTCCACGTAAACTGGCAGCTGCGATCAAAGACGACGTCAAAATAAGGATTACCGACATCTCTTGAAAATGGACAAAATTTTGCAATGTTATCAAGCACTTTCAGAAAAGGGGTTTTTGTCCCAAAAGACGTTTATGCTTACATGGCTCCTACATTAGGAGGTGATGCTACAGCTTTATCAACAACGAAAATTTGGGCATGCGAATTCAGGAGTGGATTGGAGAGTCTTGATTTTGACCCATGTTCTGGACGTTCTACAATTGCTACCACCGAGGTTAACATTGATCTTTTAAAAAACATGGTGACGAATGACAGGCTCTTGGCTATAAATAAAATAGCCAATACTATTAGCATATCCCGTGTGAGAGTTGAAAATATTCGGCACAATATATTTGGCATGACGAAGATTTCTGTTGTGTGTTTTCTAATGCTATTTTAAGCGGATCTATTTCATGTGAGGGGATATCTCTATCTATAAAATCAGGATGTGTGTGTGTGTGTGTGTAACGAATGCACGACCGCCATTTTCGACGGATTTGCACCAAAATTAACATGCACAAACTCCAAGTTAGCGGCAAGAACGACTTTGCATTTCCAAACTCCCATCGATAGTGGAAATAGTCGATTTTATACTTCTTGTTTCGTAACAGATTTAATGTTTACTATAGAGCTTAGAAAAAAATCGCAGTGTGAGATAGGCTAGAAGTAAGGCATGTAGCAACATCAGCACGGCTAAGGGCACTCCTTTAAAGGCAAGGAAGGGCAAAAATATTTTAAGTCAAGTGATAGCGATTGGTGTATGAGTCGTACGATTTTTGAATCAAACACGGGCAACGCCGTGCCATGCTGCTAGTCTAAAATATATAGAGAATGAAAACAACGCGCTATTTGTCAAAGCAGTGGCGTGCAGATGAATTAAAATATACATAAGATAATGTTGGAGGTTTCTTATCAATTTTGAATATAAACGTATATATCAGTAACGTATAAATGCTTCCACGAATTCAAGATTTTCGAGATTCCACTAAAATGCATAGAATAATGTAATAACAATTACACAGAGAACAACATGTTGACTTAATCTACAGTGAAAGCTGCCAAATTATGCTGGTGTGTTAATTCTATGACAAAAGAAAATACAATATTTGCTACTAATAAAAATAATCTGCACTCATAATAGACAATATTTATCTATTTATCAGATATATCATCATCTTCAGCATCATCTTCGCTTTTGTAGCCGTAGGGGGGATCTGGTTGCAGAAACCATAAATATTTGGCTTCTCTGGCTTTCATTGGGTTTGTAGATATCTTGGAGGCGCCCACCTCTTCCTCATTTCCTTGGGTGAAACCACGAATACGATGCGGATCGCCTTCAGTCTGTGCATTTAGCGAGTCCATTGTCCAGCCGTTGTCCGCTTTTGCAGATGATCCGCCAAGTAGTGCAGTACAAACGCTACTCCCTCACTTGGTTTAGCCCGCCTGCTGAAGCGGTTTAGCGGTGTGTAGCGCATGGAGTCAACACGGAAGTGATTTTGGGGATGGATGAAGACCAGTGTTGCACTATTCCGGTCGAATTCATTGCATTCACTTACGCGCTAACACCCTTGGGAAAGCTGTGAACCCTTTACTTCTCCCCTCCCCATCTATGGGTAAATAGCAGAACTAGACTGCGTTCCTAAGCCTTGGAATGAAATGGCAAAAATGCAGCAAAAATCTTCCTCGTCAATCATGTATTGAAAGATACAAGACCGTATAAGCGTTCTTCACGAATAGCACATAACTGGCTGACTGATTAAATGAATACTAGAACCACTATTATAATCCTGATATACTATGTATACCTATATTTGCAACATCTTTATATAGAAACAGATATATAAGTGGAAAATGCAGGATAACAATGGTATTACTGGTATCTTTATCACAATGCTTTACATCATTACACCAAATAGAAAAACGAAGAGATAAACGGTTAAGAGATTTAGCTGATTAAGTTTCCACCGCCTGGAAAATAAATCAGAGGAAAACAGTGCAATTTGAAATAGTCAGAGATCTATTACATGCCCATGAAAATAGAGGAAGCAGAGTCTAGAAAATGGCTGTTTTTTGTGCGGGAAAGGAAACACGGCGAACATGGCCTGTTCGAAAGAGTCTTTATGAAACTCGTAAAAATAAATGGCGATTCATAGTGGATATTACAATAGAGTCACACTAAAGAGGGGTGTGAAAAGCTTGGAAAAATAACTGGATCATTAAAAATAGTTCTGGAATAGTAACATAAGGATTGTACTCGCACTCATTGCAGTTCTCTAATTACTGCTGATGAAACTTGCAAAAAAAATAGAAAAAAAGAACAACTGAAAAACTGTATATCCGAAGGAAGAAGATTAAAATCAAACCTATAAAGCATAGTATTAAAATCTAGGGTAACAAAAGAAATGAATAAATATTTTCAAAATATATAACTTTATCTCCTACGAAATTATTACAAAAATACATCAATACTAATATATTAAGAAAAACGCTACGTCATATCTTGAAGTATGTGATTATAACTCTAGATTCTTCGCTTTCTTATCCGTGAATTGTCATGGATTATTGGAAAATATAGCAGTATGTTTTCATTGTTTTTTTTCTATTGTTTAGAATTAAGATTCTTCGTTCTTTTAAACTGTTCTTCACTCAATGCTAAAATGCACAGGTGACACCTCGGCTTCAGTCATTTTCTCACCTTCGTAGCAGTTTCGCTGTGACTTTTCAATATTTTTATGTTAATTATTTTGTGTAGATTTCCGTTTTGTTAGTTCGATTTACGAATTTAAGCGCAGTAATACATTGGTAACTATATCTCATAATTTTACATTTGAAATAATTAGATGTAACCGTAGGTTCTATGCTAAGAGTTTCTTCTCTCCCACTACTCGCTTTCGAATCTGTTTTCCGACTTCTTGCTTTCTTTTATCTTCAAAGATTCCAATGCAATGTCCATCGTTAACTTCTTTCTTCTTAATTCCTGTTCTTTCATGACTCGCTAACCTTAATGATCATTATTTACATTATTCAGACTATTGTCCTCATCTTTGTCGCCATATTTATTACAACGTTTCGGCTGTTGTGCGCTCCAGCCTTCTTCAGGTGGTTGGAATGTCGAACTTGAGGATATCTGTGTATGAATTTCTGGGTATTATAAACGTAATATCTTCAGTAACCTTTTTACCAGTGCTTATATTGAATTTTTTTGCTGTCATCATTCATGTTTTTATCAGAGATCATATTCCTCAAAGACACCTGACACAGTGGCTAAAGGCGTTGGTTAGATCCAGTGACAGGACTCAAAGACTGTCAATTCGATACCCAGTTGAGGCAGTGGAGAACTTTCAGAGGGAAATTAACAGGTGATAAATGATAACTGACATCCATTAAACATGGAACGTGGAACTAGAACAGTCTACCCCAGAGAGCGAAATAAAGGGTTAAGTTCGACATTCCAACCACCTAAAGAAGGCCGGAGCGTACAACAGCCGAAACGTTGTAATAAATATGGCGACAAAGATGGGGACAATAGTCCGAATAATGTACATAATATCTCATCTCAGAAATATAGACAGAAACCTTAATGATTTTTTTATATTTCTCACGTTCTTTCACAGTCAAGGATACATTGTCTCTTACTAGCTTTAGTGCATTGATAGAGATGAAATAATTAAAAAAGAATTAAACATTATCTTGTCATAAAACCAGAGGAAAGGAAGAGGCAGATTCATGCCTTTCCCAGAAGAAATTATCTCGAATATATAAAGTAGCTGAACAGCCCACACTTTGAATCGTTACTGATATAACCATCTCTTATTTAGTTTGGAATGCCTTTTTATCCGCCCGCCTTTTTTATTGACCTCTTTTACGGTAAATATCCCTGGAAATTACTTTCTTTGCAGAACCATACAATGATATGAATAAAATAAGCCCAGTAATGCCAGAAAGGAATAATAAGAACGAAATGAGAAGGCGGAAAATAATAAAAAGCAGGTACGTGACCTTAATGTCATTCTTAAACATATGCAAACTCCTGCGATTCCAGTAGTTGAATGGATTTCTTGGTATCGTCATTTAGAATCGAAAAAAGAATTCCACTCTCTTGGCAATTCCCAAACTCGCAACAGACAATTTGTTATTCTGATCATAGAAGGCATGTCGAACTGACGTTTATCAATAGAAAATTTATACATAAAATGAAAACGTTACAGACAGAAAATGGACAAAAATGTGCGGTGATATATGACAGAAACATCTCAGAACCAAAGTCACTTCAGGCAATATTTCAAAGAATCTAAGCGTAAAAGCAGCTAGTGTTATTAGTAGAATGATAATGTAGCTGTCATCGTGATGTGTAAGAAGTTAATATTTATTTGAGGATTTTCAAAATGTCCTCAGTGTTACACTGCATTCACCTCTATTTAACTTCAGTTCTCTCGCCGCCTCCCAAATAATATGAAATAAAATATTTACCATAACTTCTTTTTTGGTAATTGTTCTGATGGGCTTTCCTCTTCACAAGGTTTTATTATTTTACTGTTGAAATTGCTCGATGCTAGCGTACGTATCTGCTAACAATCTCTTCTTGTTAATATTATCATTTACCTGTCATCTATTTATATATACAATTATGTGACGTCCGTTAGTCTGCCTGTCGATCACACCCTCTTAAATAGCCATGCATTGACCGATTGAAACCAAATTTTGTTGAGAATTGCAAACAGGTAAGTAAGTGGGTAGGAAGTAGAGTGCGTAGCTTAGTACGATAAATTTTGATTCATTTTTTGGAAAAATTAAAAGTTTTATTATTTAACATGCCAAATACTCCCACTATTAAAAAAATCAATGATTAAAATAATACATATTTATTTAATAAAAGTGCAATAATATTTAATATCTTTCCTTTAAAATTTTATATACACAAGAATCAATTTTAGTGTTTGCACTGAGTTTGCGAGAACTATAAAAAATCACAAATCCAAACGCTTCATAGAGTTGGTATTTGTTTCCAGAAAGAAATTTCTACACGTGGTCAGTTTTTTGTTGCATGCTCAAGAGTAAGAAATCGTAAGAATTTATTCTTCGCTGTTAAAAGAAAAAAAAATTGTCGAAAAATTTTGTATAGCTGTAGTTCTACAAAATTAAATTAAATTATTAAACAGCGAAGTAGGGTTTTTTTTTGTCCAAGTGTTTTCCAAACAAATCTGCTTATTCAAATTTCATCGAGTCGTTTACCAAACGGAAGGAAACATAGAGTTTATAAATTTCGAGAAAAAATGTTAGCGATAACTTCAACAATACTAAATGCTGTAAGGAAAATTATTTTATTTCAATTTGGTGTTGTCCTTCCCCCTTATGAACATATTTTTCTTATGCTGATTAATTCCTGGAATAAGAAAGGGTACTTTCAGGTTACGATAAAACGGTCAGTTGTAAAAAAAAATGGATCTGGACAACAATCCGATTCCATGAAACTAATTAGCAGATTTTGATTAATTTTATATCATAGAGAAACTTTAAGTTTATCGTTCTTAGCCAAATATTTAAAAGAATATTTTCCTCTTTTTCTCAAAGGGGTTTGTTGCTATCGCTTTTCATTATCTTTTTCTATGTGTCGTATCACTTCAGCTGGTGAGAGACAATGGCTCTCAACAACATCCTGTTATTTGCATCCTGTACCTTTTCAATTTGGTCTTTTTGGTAATCCCTGTCTCTAACTAAACTGCAAGTAATGGGTTCAACTAAACTGCAAGTAATGGGTTCATTTTATTCTGAATAGAAACTAGGTTTCTATGTTTTTTCTTTATTTTACTTAATATGATATATGCAATTTTCGTGTCAGACGCACCCATAAATCTGACATATTTTTTGAATTCCAAGCGAAGTTATTTTGATAGTCATTTGCTGTCGTGTTTATGCCTTTCACCCATCCTAACTTCTTGCTAAATTGTTTGCTTTCTTTTATATGTTCTTGATATCGACCTTTTCTTGAGAATCAACGGCTACAAATAAATATTACATATATAGTTAGGTGTACTTGTGAGCACTTGCGTACATTAACACTTAACCTAGTGGTATACGTTTAGAAACAAAGAAAAGATTGCTGAACTGCTATGTGATATCAGTTATGTTATATGGCAAAGACTGCCTGACAATCTCGCCGGAGATGGAGTGGAAACTGGAAGCAACTGAAATGTGATTCTACAGAAGGATACTGAGAATTACATTAACGAAGCAAGTAAGCTACTAGGCTGTCATAAAGAAAAAAGAACAAGAACACTTAAACTCAGAATCAGAAAGAGACAACAGAGTTTCTGGCCATATATTGAGGAAAGAGTGCTTAGAAAAAATTAACACTCAGAGGACATATCGAGAGCACGAGAGATAGGCAAGACAGCAGGCCAAATATCCGATGAACTTTTGCTAATGAATATTTGAACATGGAGTTTTGGCAAAGGGAGAAACGCTGCTAAGGGCTATGACGGAGATGAAGTTATTGAAATCCATGATCGTTCATGTCCTTAAAGAGCAGGTTACCTAGAGGAAGAAGAGGAGTGGAGATCAGAATTCTGTCCAGACTAAATCATCGGAAAGTTAAACGAAGAATAACTCTAATATAATTCATCATTACATAGTATCCACATGTCATCTTTGAAACTGAGGCAGGTTTATTTGCGACTGTATAAAGTTATTTTCTAAGCGTAGCTTAGATGTGGCACAAGGCCAAAAGTAGGGGGTACCCAGTGAGGATCGAACACACTACTCAATCGTAATTGTTCTAGCGAGACAAGCTTGCTAGCCATTAAACCAAATCAAGGTGCCCCTTTGCGACTGTATAAATGAAAAGAAGTTATTCTACTTATGTAAACAATACTTTGAGCAACAAGAAAATTTTACAATAAAAAATCATCTTGAAATTTCTCATATAGCAATTGAGATAAGATGCTCTGGAAGTTTTGAAATTTACAAAAAAGATTTGAAGTTAAGAAAACCGGGGGAAAATTCGAGTAACCAACGTAACGAGTTTGCGCGAATAAATGACAGAATAATGAAAATACGGATGGTAAATATTCAGAATTTAGTTTAAGTACAGAAAAACAAAAGCTTTGAAATGATGTAATAATGGATAGCAGCTCGGATTGAGGAATCGGAGATCCGAGTTCGAATTCCAGTCGAATCCATTACATTCACTTACGTGTTAATAACCTTGGGAAAGGTATATATCCTCTTCTTCTCCCACCAGCTATGGGTAAATAGCAGGACAGACCGGGTTCAATAGCATTGGATGGCAACTGGTCTAACGCAGAAAGTAATAGCAATAAACTGCGTGAAAAAAATCTGCCTCGTCGGCCATGTATCGATATGCATATAAAATATACATATAGTATATAGCTTTTATTTTAGGGAACATTTAGAATATCTTCATTGAAAATAGATTACATTCGGTTGTTAATATTAATTATATAGATCTCAAAATGTAAATAGAGCCACTAATTTCGTATAAGGCTTCAGATATTTTGTCGAGAAATCAAGACATATGTTGGAATGAGACTTATTTAATATATAATGTGAGATTTTTTGTTAGGATTATCAAGATTAGTAATTTGGAAAATAATTTAGATTTCAAATCAAATTCTAAAGAATTTTTTTTAACAAAATATCATTTTAAGTGATGATATATATCGTACCTCCATGCTGAAATTAATGCATTATCATGAAAAAAAAATGAGATTAAAATTTAGCAACAAATAAATTACAGGATGAGCGTGTAGTCTGACGCATATCGTCGTAAAAATGGAACCAACTTTAAATCCCAGGCTATTTCACACTAATACACTTAGAAAAAGCATGAACCCGTCTCTTGTTTCACTCAATGTCTTAAGTAGCAGAGTAGAATGGACCTTCTAGTTTTGTGTGGCAACTAGACTAAGAGATTAAAATCTCTGAATAATGACAAGGGAGAAAACAACAGGAAAACAAAATCTATTCTCTCAACTATGAATGGCAAGTGTGGGGTGCCATGCGTGCATACATCTTAAAGCGACATGACATTACACACACACACACACACACACACACACACACACACATACACAGACACACACACAGAGACACACACACGCGCGCACGCAAATAAAGACGAGAAATACTTATGTTTAAAATATAACATAATATCTCGTTGAAACACAGGTTCTTTTACGATCACCAATTATAAGCAATGTCGATCCTGGTCATTATCTAGATGGGTGACCGTTTGGGACTATCAGATGCTGTAAGTTGTATTGTGCGGATGGTGTAATGTATAATGGCTTCGAATTATTAAACGGAGAGCCGAGTTCCAATTCCTGTTGGTTTCGTTATATTGATTTACGCGCAAATCCATTTGGTAAAGGTATGTGTCCACTTCGTTTACCCCTCCTATGGGTTAATTAGTAAGTCTTGTGTCAGTATACCATTATTATATCCAAAAATATCTTACAATCTAAAAATATTTAAATGACTTGGAAAGTGTTGATAACCCGTAGAAAATGATGGACTGAATCAACCAATCAACCGTACAGATACTAAGTGATCAGCAATTCTGAAGGCATGGTTTTCACCTACTTTCTGTTGAAAAAAGAAAGAAAGAAAGAAAGAAAGAAAGAAAGAAAGAAGAGCATTACTAAAAAAAGAGAGGAATAAATAAATGATGAAAGAAAAACGAAAAAGAAAGAAAGAAACAACAGAAGGAAGGAAGAAAGACTGGTATTACTAAAACAAGTTAAGAAGGAACAAAAATGATGAAAGTGTTTGCTAAACAGCTTTAATACTTTTAAATATTTACCTATTTTATGTAGACATATAGGAAGATAGGAAGTAGTTGTTTTAACTTATATAAAACATTCTTAATTTTACCATATATAAAAGAATCATAAACGGTATTCTATCTATATAAGACGCTTTTGTTATTTTGCCAAATTAGTGGCAACGATTTTTTCGTTGATATGTAATTGGAGCACATAATGATATACATTTCAAGACGAACTTATAACTACAACATAACTGAAGGTTTTTTTTCTACGAAGATTTAAAGTAAAGCCATTATTGTCCATGTTTCCTTCCTCACACTTGCTTTGTGCATGTGTACATAGAAATGGCTACTGCTAAGAAAACAATGTTTGTAAGATTTTATTTACTCGAATCAGTTACATGTTTGGGAAAAAGAGTTTGGAATAAGAAAAACGAGCCATCTTGTCTACATGAATGCAAATATTATTCACCCTAGAATTAATATTCTTTCCTTCATTGAACCTCCGGATCATGCAATTTGTTATTTTATTTTTATTTTTTTGCGCGCGTTACTTTTGTCTCTTTCTCTTTTCTATTGATTTGCTTCTTTCTTATATTTCTTTTAATTATATGGCCTTCTCTCCTTTATTTGTTGCTTTCTTCTTTTCTTTTACTTTCGCAACTTCAATACCTTTGCACATTTCTTTTTTTTCTTTCTTTATTTCTTTCTTTGTCTTCCATGGTGTATTTCTCAATTTGTTTTCTTTCGTCCTCCATCCTTTGTATCTTTCTTTTCTCTCATTTATTTCTTGTTCTTCCTCCCTTCCTTTGTTCGATCGTTCCTTTCTTCCTTTCTTTCTTTCTTTCTTTCTTTCTTTCTTTCTTTCTTTCTTTCTTTCTTTCTTTCTTTGTCTTCCCATGCGTATTTTTCATTTTGTCTTCTTTTGCTTTCCATCACTCTTTTCTTTCTATCTTTCTTTTCCCTCATTTATTTTTTGTTCTTCTTTTGTTCGTTCTTCTGTTCCTTTCTTGCTTCTTTCTTTCTTTTCCGTGTATCTTTTCCTTCCTTCCTTCCTTCCTTCCTTCCTTCCTTCCTTCCTTCCTTCCTTCCTTTATTTCTTTATTTCTTTCTTTCTTTCTTTCGTCGTTTTTTGTTTCATCATTTATTTATTCCTCTCTTGTTTTAGTAATGCCCTTCTTTCTTTCTTTCTTTCTTTCTTTTTTTCTTTTCATTGTTTGTTTTTCTTTAATAATTTCTTCTTTCCTCCATTCTTTTAGTAATGGTATTGTTTCTTTCTTTCTACTTTGTCTCTTTTTTTCTTCATTCATTTAAAAAAATTCTTTTCCTTCTCAAGTATCATTTTCTCTATAATTCATTTATATATTTCGAGAAAAATCTCGGCTTTTAATGGTATCATTATACTTTCATTTCTTGTTAAAACAATTTTCCTTCATGTTATGGTTTACTAAAGAATTTCCCTTAAGTTCCTGAAGCAAAATGCACTCTTCAACTATGTTTTTCTTTTCTTTTTAAAGGCGAAATCCTGAAAGATCACTATTTATTCCAAACGTAACTTGCTAATGTTCTAATACTATCAAAAAATCCAGATTCAAGGTAGACAGACAATATTGACGGCAGGCGAATAAACGCTCAAACTAAACAAACGACGCAGTAATCTCCGTTCATCCCGTCTCCCCAGAATACTTTACCGATTGCCGAAAGATTGCTGGGACATAA
Source organism: Acanthosepion pharaonis (assembly GCA_903632075.3). Taxonomy (NCBI): domain Eukaryota; kingdom Metazoa; phylum Mollusca; class Cephalopoda; order Sepiida; family Sepiidae; genus Acanthosepion; species Acanthosepion pharaonis. Next base: position 775,020 of record CAHIKZ030000414.1, read on the forward strand.
CAATGCGTTGTAATTTGCAGATGATGTAATGAGATTTTCGGGAGATAAAAAATAAATTTTAAAGAACTTAAAAATAATCCAATGGATAGAAAAATACTGCCTCAAATAAATTAAGTTTGAATCAAGCAAGCATATCGGCCATGATGTTGCACCTGCTCTTAACGATAGTAAAATTAATTTATTCTATATTTTATTTGATTCGGTCTAATTTCCCTTGGTGATTCAACAAAGCAATGTTTCTACCGGTTTTCGCTCTGTTATTTTTCTTGTCTGTTTTCAATTTCTTTCTTTTTCCTTTTATTTCTGACTTCTTTTCGGATAACCTTGATTAGGTGATTGTGAACTATGTCAGGAATTATTACATTTTTCTCCCATGCTTTATCTAATTAGATTCTTTGTTAGTTTTCTATTTTCTATCGTATTTTGTTTGCATGAAACAAAAAGCAATTATGTCTGACGATATCTGATTGTTATTGCCACGATGTCACAGAACAATATAGAAAATTGGTAACGATTGTGAATGTTTCTCAAGCTAACTTTCGCATTTCTTTCATTGCTTCTATATCAAACCTCAACTCAGACTCGATCATGATTTCTTTGCTTTTAAAGGCTAAAAAAATTTCCGCCGAAATAAGTGTCCGTATGTCAATTTCTTCTGTTTGTCTTCGAGAACGGCTGACTCCGCCGCGTGTTGAGATTATCTTTTAAAGATTACATTAATTCATTCTGAAAATCGTTGAAACTTATTTCGCGTTTTCATCTCTTTTAATTTGACGTCAGTCACAAATTCTTTCTTTTTGTCTTTTTCCAAATTTTTGCTGTCTTCAGTAATTTTATCTTTCCGGGATTCGTTTATGTATGTTTTATGATTTCCTATAGATTTTAATAAAATTCTTTAATTATTAAGTAAAAAGCAAAACCAATAACCTTTTAGTTAGCTGTTATACAGCAAAAACGGACAACAAATGAAAACTATGTAAAAAAAAAGCAACCGGCGTAGTAATTGCGCACCAGGTATTCTGGTTGATCATTATTATTGTGTAGTGAGTTCAATCCCCATCGAGTAGTGCTTTTTCCAAAAAAGAAACACTGTAAATGTCAAGGGCGCACACTGAAGAGAAGAGCTTGGAGGATTTGAAACTCAAAGGTATATTGAAAGAAATATCGAAAGAGGAAAGAAGCGAAAAGATATACATTGTTAGCAGAACAAAGATTAGGAAAAATACCAATAAAACAAAACTTACAAAGAGCTACAAGAGACGTTATAGAGAGCCTTGAACACCTAGGTCGAGAAAAGAAGAAGAAGAAGAAGAAGAAGAAGAAGAAGAAGAAGAAGAAGAAGAAGAAACCTATATTACTGACGACACGAATTGGTGTAAATATTACCCATGTTGATTTGTTAATGCTGACAAGAAGTGAATTTGAGCCACACTGTAAACTTGAAGCTTTCAGAAGATGTGAACAAAGTTCGCTAATAAGTAATGTTCACCGGTAATTTTATGTAGCTAACCGTTAATAATAGGTAATTAGTACGCTCTCCATTGGTGCTATATAGTTGTTGACTTGTGCGAAACTAACTTAATCAAACTTTGGGTGACACGCCTTATGTAATGGTTAGCGCGTTATTCTGGTTAAACATTTATAAACAGTGAAATCGATCATCCTACCGACCTTGTGACACACTTAGTAAATAGTAACAACATGTAGAATGATTTGGATCTTCTTGAATATTCCATCGTTTGATTTAAAAAAAATATGTAATACACAAAATAGATTCAATTACATTTAAGAATATTAGGAATATCTCGTTAGAAACAAAGTAAACAGTTCTGAAATATTATGTAATTATATATTTTATATGGAATTGAATGATGGACAATTTTCTGACAGAGAAAGAGAATACATGAAGCAACAGAAATGTGATTCCACATACGAGTAACGAGGAAGTTTTAACCACGATAGAAACAATACGTACGAGTATACTTAGAAGCAGATAGAGACGTTTGATATTATGAGACGGAAAAAATGCGGGGGAGAAGTTGACATTCACAGGACATATTGAAATCAAGACGAATAAAAGCTTATAGTTCACCATTTGTCGATTATTCTAACAGATTGTGAGCATTGTTTACATGAGTAAAGAGGTGGTAGTGTGGTCTGAGATACAGGGTCCCGTGGTGACAACCAATATTTGTCAACCTTGGGAGATCATACAGGATACACATTTTGTCACTGGGAGCACTCGATCAAATATGGGAACGTTGCGGTGTCGAGAAATCAATGAGAAATATGGTTGCTTGTTGGCTGTGGGTTATCCACTTGCTCAATTTGTACGCCTTCCCTATGCGATGCATTTGAAGTCTGTGTGGTTCATTAGAAACCTGAAAGCATTGGACAAGATCACCACAGGTTTGACTGTTGCCCTCCACGATGACCGCCTCCAGGGCCTCATCATCCAGGACTTGTGCCCTTACCCCATTGCAGGGTTCATCACAAACTAACAGATCTCCCGACCTGAATATCTAGTGTAGCAGACCCGGTAGCATGCAGTGCTGGCCTACGAAAAGGTGGCCTTGTGCCAGACACTACTCACGACTACCGAATTCACTAGCAAAGTAAAAAAAAGGAATAAGTGAAAATAATAAAAGTGTGATCTTTTAACCGTAGAATTATTACAGTCTCCTTAGTGAGGAAAAAGGGTCATTCAACACATGCATTAAAAGGTAAAAAAAATAGGTAGCCAGGAGAAACAGCAAAATCGAGTCTGGTGGAAAACAAATATAAAACATTATTTAATAAAAAAGTATTTTTGTCTCAAACAGTGGAGGCTATCAGAAAAGTAAAGCTAGTTCTTTGCAAGTAGGCAAGTTGTATAAGGTAGTGACAAGTAGTCAGTAAAAGAATGTTAATGTTCCACGCCAAGACGAAAATCAAAATGGCTAAGGCGGGAAAGTTTCCCTTAGAAGGAAAATTCTGGAACAGAGTCTTCTTATGCAAATGGTACATGCCTACACAACAAGGAAAATACTCACTGCGAGATTTTTGTCATGTGTGTGTAATGTTATTTTTTTCTTTCTTTTTAAACTGGTTCGTAATGTTAGAGTTCAAAAGGTGTATGTGAAATTTATCAATCATCCGTGTCGAAAAACTCTACGTTCCCTGGTAGTGAACGGAGGAAAGTTCGAACAAGTTGTTCGCGTCAGGACGAGGAATTAGTCATTGTAAAAGTGTGATGGCGACGGTGTCATAAACTCTACGTTCTCCGGTAGAAAATGGAGGAAAGTTCAAACAAGTTGTTCGCAGAAAGTTGCAACCACATGAAGAGATTGGGCATGGTGAGCAAAGTAGTATACTAGGAAGTTTTTTGTAGTTAAGATATTTCGGCCCGCGTATAGGTAAGAGGCGCGAAATAAATGCGTCGACCTTTTTACTCGGAGACCAGGCAGCGACTGATTTGAAAAAAAACAAAACAAAAAAAACACCGTTCGTCAGTGACGTCAGAGAATGCGCGGGAAAACTTCAAATTCTGTTCTAGCTGGAATCAGCAGCAGCCAGCAACTTCCTCACGTCGGCAGCAGACGGCTGCTTACTACTATATCTAGCCGAAATCGAAAGGAAGGGGTGCAATACGCGCGCGCACGTAAAAGTAGGTGGAATCCCTGCGCGGTTCCACACTAGAACCAATGTCTGGCGGAGCGTTCACTCACAGTATTATCTACAAAGGCTTGCTGTCTTCACCGATTTTATACGGCTGAGATAAGCTCACCTTGAAGTCATAAAACAGACAAGAGTAAACGAGTTGCTTGGCACTCCCATCTGTCTTCGCCGCTTCAAGACCAAGGTTAAACGTTATCTTCCATTCCTATGTATGCAAATGGCCTCCAAACGTAACATATATATATATATATATATATATATATATATATATATATATATATATATATATATATATATATATATATATATAAATATATAGTAAGTTTTATATTTTACAAGGCCCGAGGCTATGAGTGATTTGTTTCCGCAATGCACTTGCATAAGTCAAGAGCAATATCAATTCACCAACCAGGCATGTGACTCACTAACTTGCATATCAGTGATCACTGCTTCCCACGCAAGCTAAAAAACGACAAAGTCTTTAATGGATACCTTATAATTGTACATAAATGCAATGTTAATTAAGATTATAATAAATCAACATGAATGTCCGTTCGTTGCCGAATCGAAAGGATAATGCGCTGATGTTATATTAAAAAATGCGGGAAAAAACAATTATTTTTTGCTCATCTAGAGGTGTGTCACTGTCACGCATTGATTCTGAGAGAGTTTGGAACATATAATAGAAATAATTACACATGAATCAGCATTCAGCATTGAAAAAGTGAAATTTAATTTAAAACGCTGCATTTCAATCATTATGAGATATACAGTCTCCCTCTCTCTCACTCTCTTTTCACACGCATATACTGTTGTCATATTCAGGCGAGAGCTTCCAAAAACTCACTCTCCAGGCTTGATATAGTTCAAAAGCATCCCCGAGTACTTGTAAGTGACAAATTATTCTCTACCCTTCAACCTTCAACCAGGCGGGATGTGGCAATCCTCTCACCGCTCTACAGCTACTTCCACAGAAAGTGCTCGGACGAGCTACAGTCCCAGGTCCGACCAAGTCGAGCCTCCACAGCAAGAACAACGTCATGCCACTTACATAGTAGCAGACCACACATATTACCCCCCTATTCCATTGGTAATTTCCACTCAACCAGCTTCTTCCCGCAAACAACTTCCCCGTGGAACCGACTCCCAAGAGGATATTTCCCCGATCATTACAATCTTAACCTTCTATATATATATATATATATATATATATATATATATATATAGAGAGAGAGAGAGAGAGAGAGAGGGAGGGAGATTAAGTTTCATATATTACTATATATATATATATATTACTATATACATATATATATATATATATATATATATATATATATATTACTATATATAGTATATATATATATATATATATATATAATATATATATATATATATATATATATATATATATATATATATATATATATATATATAGTATTTTACAAAGGCCATGGCTCACCTGAGGCAGATGATTACGTTGGGAGACTATTTGTATGCATCTACCTCGGGTGAGCCTTGTGTCTTGTAAAATATGAAAAATGACTATCTATCCATCTATATCTATCTATCTATCTATCTATCTATCTATCTATATATATATATATATATATATATACGTCAAGGAAGATATTAAAATGGATAACAGTTTTTTCATGTCCTGTATACTCCATTTGTGGAGTAAGAGGACAGAACCTGACCAGCGCTAGGTGTTGCTGCTGTGACATCAATAGCAAGTAGGGGTCTTCTCATGTAGGACGAAAATGAATTGAATCGTCCGTTTATGTAAATAAGCGAAGTTAAACGGAGCTGAAGATAGTTAGCATTAAGTCTTAGTCGCACGCTAATCTCTCGTGCAGAGACGAACACAGACGGGGTTTTGCCGTAGGCCAGTGTCTCGTCTGGGGAGGTAGAAAAACCCGACTCCGTTATTACGGTGTCTACGCTGAAATTTTGTCCGGGCCTAAGAACTCGGAAATACTCACCTTAACTCGGCCTTGTGTCACATCCCGTTTTGTGGGGAACTCGGATAAATACCGAGTTAGCATTATGTCAACTGCTGGGTGTATCATCGTGAAGTAAACCTACTATTTCTTTACTTACCTACGAGTTTGTCTTAATTTTTTTCGTCATCTCAAAAAACACGATATACAAGAGTTTTTTTTCACTAGATGGAGTAGTTAGATCTATGTATATCCAGTTTGAAATTAAGAGTTGCCATTCTCATAGAGAGCTTACCAGCCAAGGCTGAAAACTCTCCCATCAGTCTGTCAAATTATTTAACACATAGCGGGGCTGAAAATGGATACATTTGCATGAAAGTGAATGTTACAAACTCGACTTGAATTCGAACTCCACTCGACACTTTCTGGTTTTGAACCGCTATGTATGTATTAGGCAGTTGTATGAGACATTAAACTATTCTGTGTAACGCGTTTTTTCCAATATGAGTACTTCCTCAGACGAAATTAATATTGATGGAATTATAGATGCATAGGAAGGGAACATCGTGATATACACAAAAGCGAATGTTATATTTATGTAGCAAGGGAAAACACTGAAGATATGGGAACGTTGAATATTAAATTTTTAATTAAAATAAATATCGTCAGAAGGTGTCTTGACACACAATACAGCTGAGCTCATTAAGTTTGTCTATGCTTTTGTTTTTATCATCTGTCTTTTTAAGTATACTACATTGTGATGACGGAAAATCTGCCAAGAAAAAATGGAATGTTTTAGAATCTGGGAGCAAATTCACCGTGGTTGATTTAGCAATCTATTCACTTTCTTTACATTTTCATCTAAGTAAATTGATTTTTCTTTAAATGAAAATAGTGTGTTTTATATCAAAATTATGGTCAGACTCATTACGGTAAGCGACTAATGCAATGTATGTGTTACTTTTTAAAATGTCTCATTTGTGTTCATATAATATTTTATTTATATATATATATATATATATATATATATATATATATATATATATATATATATATATATATATTGTTATATATTTTATATATAAACAAATATAAAATTCCTAGCGTCTCTCGTTAGTGCGTATGCGTAGTTACACCAATAAATACAAAGATTATCAGATGAATTACTAAATGACGAAACGTGGCTCGTCTTTCTCTTAATTTTTTATTTAAAGTTCTAGAGGACTGTCCTTTCTATTTCTTGTGGCAATCATTACAAGCTATAGAATTAATTCCTTTTACTGGTTTCAGATTGTTAATTTATTTTGTATTAAGTTGCTTAGTGATTTAGAGATAGCTGTAACAATTTTTATGTTAAGCTTAACTAAATTCTTTCTAATTGTAGTTGTGATAGAGTTGTTAGATAATATAATGTATCCCGTTTCGTTAAGCTTCGGTATATCGTTCATTCTTGCATATTAAAAAAATGATTAGCATTCTGTTTCGCGTTGAATATCAAATGCTTAGTGTACGGGAGTAGCTTAAAAATATTTCCAATGCATCTGTAGTGGTGTTGTAAGAAATGTTGGCTAGGGTCACGGTGAAATATAATCAAGAAGCAAAGCTGTGTTCTTGTAAAACAACACCCCACATGAAATATGCACAACATACACGAGAGAAATAAATCAAGCTCAGTGAACATTAATAAAATATTGTATTAACAATGATATACAAATATCAACAATAAGTATAAAGAAAGTTGCTTCCCTTTTTCCGTAATAAAAAGGGTAAGTGTAGGTAATTAATGTTGAGTACAATAATGAATGTTATTTAACTATAAAGTTCAATTAAGGTCTTAGCTAAATGAAGAGTAATTCCACAGTCTGTTTGTGAGTGTGGAAAGATGTAATGTACACGAGTGATATCAATAGAAATTAGTAAGATTACCCGAACGAGTAATAACTAAGAATTAAAATGTCATAAGAAATATAGCGCCGTGCCGTATTTTCCAAGAATTGAACTGCAACTGCAGTTGGCTAACAGCGAGAGATTTTATATAGTTATGCATGGGCTCAAGTGAGCTTGGCGCCAAAAGTATAGAAAGATACTAAAATACGCGATTGGTCAGGAAATGGACCAATCCGTGATTTTAGAGAAAAATTCAAATGATGTGCGATGGCAAAATTGTCATATAATAAGTATCATATATTTATGAACCAACGGCATTAAAGAAAGCGGAGGTGTGGCACATGTAAGTGATCACTAAACATCCATTCCCATTACGCGAATATTAGGGCTACAAATCCTTGGTCCTCTAACATAGAATCGGATAATTTTTCCAGACTTTATTTTGTTGTCATAATGAGAACAGATATTTGCCAGATTTATTGTAGTCATGGTTCTAGGCATTATAAAAACCGTTTAACATGATATTGAAAACGTTAATGTATTATTTATTTTGCCTGATTCATAAATGTTATCATGCGTTTGAATTGGTTTAGTCTATCTACAAAATCAACAATACTGTTTTGCGGTGATATATTAATGAGACATCACCAATATATCGGACATATGTTGAACGTTTAGGTGAAATATATTGGAAAGGATCAGTTTCTAGAAACCTGCAAACTGAAGAGGGCATAACTCTTTGGATGCAGATCCATTGTCTTGCAAGAGCGACGAATATGATCCCACAGAATGAAGATCAGATTAGCGCAACAAAAATCAACAAGTCGTGTGATGAATGAATATTTGATGAAATATTTATATTTTTTGATGAAATATGATATATTTTTCGCCAAGAATCGTGGAAATCGAACACATACTTTGTGGCAGACTTGGATGGCTGCATCTGTAAAACGAAGAGAAATGTAAACAAAGAAATATATAAAACATATAAAGTTCTTTAGAGTTACCATTTTCCTAAAAGAAAAAAATCCCTCATCTATATAAATAAAAGAATTGATATTCATAGAAAAGACAAGCATTAATGAAAGTGGTGCTTATAATGTACTTTTCTATTTCACAGTCCCGGTGATCTATTCCGGTATCCGCTTTGTTTTGCTTTTATTCAATATCACTTCAGGACGTAGGCGAACATAACTCTATTTCTGCACATGAAGGAGGTGTTTCCCGTCGCTTTATCTAAAGTTTAGAGCTTTCATTCTAAGAGAATGTTAGCCACTGACGGTTACTGTGTTGAATAAATCTTGATATTTAAACACGTAGCCGGGATTAGGGGATGAGATAGATTAATCTTTTCCCTCAAGATAACATAAATGAACTCTGAACTCTTTTCAAAGATATAAACTTCTTCATCAATTTTCTGAATAAATAATTTAAAAAAAATAGTAATCATATCTGTATTTTCAATGATCTTAACCATTTTATGGTCTGCATTAAAAAAAAATCATCTCTTCTTCCTAACAGTTTCCTAAAAGGTTTTGTTTGTTTGGATTATTTTTTACGATTCCAAGAAGGTTTCTCTCCAAGGAAAAAGTAAAAAAAAAAAAAAAACAACGTAAGTGAAGACCCTTGTCTCTGCACTTGTAATGGGTTGTTATGAGCTCTATACCACCCGTAGAAGATAGGTGAGAAGATATTTCGTTTTGTCTTTTTATTAACACTTTTATTTTCGTTCAGAATTCATTGCGATAAGCCCGGTTACAACGTTGTTATATTATCACGGCTTTATTACAGTCATTCGTCTTATCACATTTCACCCTTAAACTCCGCCTCCCAATCCTCTGATAGGATTAATACGATCTTTTCTTTAGCTTAATTTTCTCACATTACCACCAAAACCGTACAAAGACCTGTGTTAATCTTAGATAAGAGGGCAAGAGGAGAAATCTGTGATACGATTAAATAATTTTTACACTCATTCAGAAGAGAATCAATTTTCAAAAAATCGAGATAAATAAATAACATTTGGAGAGATTTTAAAATAAAGTACTATCTCGTTGTTCTTTCTCTTTTTATTGTACTGCCAAGTTTCATTTCCCCTTGTACGATTTTTTTTATATCTAAAGATCTTTGCTTTCGCATTTCAACTTCCACGTTCTCTCTGCAATTTCTTTTATCTGTCCTATTTTTTTTCCTTAATGATTTTAATGCAGGCAAGAAAATTATTCTTAATCGATTACAAAATGTAGAAGACGAAAGAATATCAAACAATCTTCTCATATTTCTTATGTTAACATTTGTGGGCTGAGTGTCTAAACAATGTAAGTCGCAAATGTTACCTTTTTGTAAATGATCAAATGCATCAACAGAAAGAAACAGGACTCGCTTGATGATATATGTCAGACCTAATCAAAAACTACCTGATCAAATTTCTGTTATTGATTCAAAACATGATCCCTGCAAAATGTTTTAATGATAACACCGAAGCCATTCCTGGCTTTACGGGCACATCATCGTACCTGTTGACCTTATGCTTATAGAACATACAGCTGGTAACCAAGAGTTTTCAGATATTTCTCAATTCAAAGTTTATTAGGCTTGATATTGTCGGAATAGTTGATCTAGATTTCATAATGTTTTAATAGCAGCGGAAACGCACATTTCCGAAAACAAAGCTCTAGGTGTTCAGACTATTCTAATGTTGAAATAGAATAGAAATCAATCTAATTGCTACTTACAAATTGAAGGGTCATTAATTAGTAATTTTTTTTTTTAGCAAGCAATTGCACTTTCCTTGGGAAATATGTCTGATATAGAGAAACGAGAGGCACTTCATTTTTGAACATAAAATTCTTACAAATGCTGTGCCTAGCAGAGGACATTCACACATGTCCACACCTACTCTCGATTTGTAAAAATAGACATTATGCTACTTCTAAGATCTGAATTGAAAAAAATAAAACACACCCCCAGGCGCATATATATGGTTTCTCTAAATCGACAGATTCTACACAAAAATATTACAAGCAGTATGCTAAATTGAAGAGAAATGTGTAATTAAAGAAAAATTACAATGTAATCCTCAAATGATACTTATGTTAGATGGCTACTCTGTGAGCTGTGCGATATGAATGTCAGATTAAGGAATGGGAATTGAAGATTATATAGATATGTGTAATAGTTAAATATTGATCGTTGACTTGAAGAGGTTATGATTCTAGGATTAAGGGAAACATACCCACGGGAGTCTGTTTATAAAAGCAGATGATTTTTGGGGGAAAACATGTCTGAATCTAAGTTTTCCATTACAATTTAATGTAGACGGTGAGAACTTGGTGCGTTGTAAAATTTAGAATTGGAAGAATTAAAGAATGGAACTCGTCAGAATATTTGTCATGGAAATATCGATAAAATAGCGAAAGGCTTGCCAAGCTGCGTTTATGGAAAAAGGGACGCAGAGTGGCAAAACTATTACCCGCGCAAGGCCGGGCAGACAATAATAAAATGAAATGTTGGGTATTTTCTGAATGAGTTCAGAAAATGTCGAACATTTGATTACATTATTTAACCCACTTTCTCCGGCTATTTGACGTCGATAAAATGATGATAGGTTTTGTTTTGCCGAAAAGGTTTTCCGTCAAAAGATGTGAACATTTTAAAGAGCAATAAATAATTTGATTATTATGAAATGTTAACGTCGATTTTATAAAAAAAATTACATTTAGTCGACGCGAAGACAGGTTAAGTACTGCAGAATCGACTGGAATATATTCATGTCTCGCTTCTGTGTTTTACAATTAGAGAAAATAATTATTTTAAATTTAGATCAAATGTCTCTTTCTCCATATTCAGGACTCGAAACGCATGCTTATATTGTAATTAATGAAAAGTAATTCATTATTTCATCTGTAGACTTACAACACCTAGTTGAATTGTATAACGTTTGAAGGTAATCTTATTCACATGCGGTCGATAGGTATTATCTTACTTACGTCGGATTGTAAGTAAATAAATAAGAATGATATATTAACTTTTTTGTTGCTTAATAACGATAAATTATTGAACGTAAACCAGGAAATTCTTGTTTACGTTTCATATATCATGATTATTAATCTAAACGAAAATATACAAGTCGATCCTCCAATTTATTTTTTGCTATAAGAAAAACGATTTTAATTGTATATTCATATATTTCTTTATCATTCGCATTAAAATGTAATATCCTCACTTTCCACACTACTTCAAATGAACTGTTAGGAAGGAAACCGCCATCAATACTAGAAAGACCGATAACAGATACTGGACTTGCGACTTGCGCGATTTCCGCGAAAGATTCTATTAAGAATGAGATTTTCTGAATTTGCTTGGTCAATGAATACCGAATGTTTCCTTAACAAGAAATGACTAATGTTAACATTACTATCTAGAGAGGTAACTGAAATTTAAGTGCTCTTTGAAAACTTTTTGTTTTATCGTAGAAAACTGTCATGGACTTTCTGCTAGTTCAACTGACAAATCCTCTAGACAGAGATGAATATTTTAAGAGCTAACTAATCTCGCGGAATATTCTGATGACGTAAAAATTCTTTAGACACACACAAACACACACGAACGCAAACACACAAACAAATATACCCTGTGTAACAGCAAAATTGTACAAATCGTGCAACAGTAAAATTCTTCAATTGTTAGATTAAGATTTGAACCGTTGTAACTTAGAAATGATTAAAGATATCTTACTGGAATTCTCTGAGGTTTTTATAACACTATTACATTCTATTTCGTACAATACGACTGTATTTAGCTTTAAGTTGAAATGAGGATTATCTTGTTGTTGTGATCTCCTGATCCAGTTGTCCTCTCCACTGGTATCACTTTTTTAAATATTATTCACCGTTCACTTGATGGTTCTTCAATGAACTTTGAAGAGAGATTCAGTCATTCTTACGACAAATTGTGTCAAGATGGCTAAACGTCTTCGCTGAAAACCTGGAAAAAAGAAACTCAATTCATTTAGTGGTTCTTGAAGGAATTTTGAAGATGAAAGCCAGAGTTTGAATGTTTATACCATAACTGAAGACCTCAATTATCTTTTTCCTCTCACTATTGTTCGATTGGCGAAGACGTTGTGGGGCTGATACGAAACGATTTTCGCCTATTCTCTTTCTAGCTATATAACACAAAAGAGATTTTCAGTGATTCTTATGACAAATTGTGTTAAGACGCCTAAAAGTCTTCGCTGAAAACATGGAAAAAAGAAACTCAATTCATTTAATGGTTTTCAGATATTAAACATTTTGTGTGATGGATTATTATCCTAAGCTGTTATACGATTTGGACAATTTTGCTGTTACAAAAGGTATATCTGTGAAAATATATCGGTTTTATATGAGACCTTGACGCATCACTTAATTGGGAAAACTATCTTCAAGTAACATTACTACACTATGTAATTCAATTTTCACTAGTTGTACCGCAATTAGGCGGCTTTTCACCAAGCAAAATAAATGGACTTGGTCCGTTTTGAGCTTATTGGATTTCAATACTATCTAATATATATTAGGTTAAACAATAAACAATTTGGGAACAAATAGTAATGCTAAATGCTAATTCCTAACTAATAATATACCTTAGTTTCAGCGCGCCAGATGTGGAGGGCTGTCAGCGTACACAGTAGATTAAAGGAAATGATGTTGTTCTTCATAACAATGAAAGGTAACAAACAATAAAAGAAGAAATTTTGTTACTCCTTTTTTTGTTCTATCCCACCTGCCATTTTCTCTTAGACTTGCTTCAACCGATTATTACGTTTGATGAGGAAAACATTCTCTTATGAAAACCAGATTTAAAGACATTGCCGAAAACCTTTTCACATAAAAAAACAGTGAACGTTTGCTCAAACGTCCTGCCTATTAAGTGACACTATGTTATTGCTGATAATGGTGAATACGTAATTAATTTAATTTTATTGGTTCCTTTTCTACGCCTTACCAACCCTTTGCATTATTATCTTAAAGCAAGAAAATATGTTTAGATTGTACTATTGTTTTTTAGTTAATAATGGTTTATTGATAAAGTGCTTAATATTTAAACCATAGCTGGGGAGAAAAGAAGTGAATTAATACCTTTTCCAAGGGTGTTTCTGCGTAAATGACTCTAACGAACCCAACGGGGAATTGAAACTCGACTCACCGATTATAAATTCCGAGCTATTAAAGCATTTTCTCCTTCAAATTTCAGCATCTGGTATTTTCAAGCAATAACGGGGAGAGAATTTCCGAGGTCGGAAAGGGAGATACTGGGGCAAAAAAAAATACTCGATCTAGCTTGTCTTACAAAGCTTTTTAAAGTGTGTGTCTTACTTGGAAAGCCTTGCGATCAATTGTGATTTGGCACGAAAATTAGACTTTGAGGAACTCATCGCGTATTTTGCTTCGATGAAAGATTGAAAAATGCACTTTTAAGCGGCTTTAGAACTGGTTTTAGTCTGTATTTTTTTTCAGTAAAATGCGGATTTGTAATTTGGCAGTCTATTTTTTGTAAAGAAATCTTCATGTAAACCCCTAAAGGTATTTTCTTGAGACCCCCCGAATTTCGAAGCCCGGCACATTTGTTTTGTGACCCCCGCCTATCGTCACTAAGCGGCCACCCATCTAGCTACGTTGTTTAACTTGATTGTACGGGAATCGGTGTATCAACGGAATACGGCCGTAAGCAGAATATGTAATTATATAACATGCAGTTGTACTTCATCACTGAAGAATAAATTTAATAAATCAAAAAAAGAAAAAAAAAGAAAAAAAAGAGAGCGATTATTTTTGACTGAATCTAATAGTTACATACTTTTCGAAGTTGCCATAAAATGATAAAAATCAGAATTTGAAGCATTTAACCAAAACCCAGACCTTATTGACTTGGGAGGTTGACGTATCACAATCATCTGTCGGACCCCATCCCCTGCATGTGCCATTGTGTTGTACTGAGATAAATATAAATAGAGTTTCGACAGAAGACCTACACAGCATATGGGATGTTAAGATCGTATTAATATTTCATTGAACGAGCGCGTATAGTTAGAGATAATATTTTCATAGCGTTAAATTTTCTTCTTTATTCATCGGCTTTTTCGACTGCTTCCATCGTAGGAGATATGGAGAAAAATGATTCTGAAACTGGTGTTTGTCCTTAGCGATAATACCAATCCATATTAGAGTTCTTACCCCCTTATAAATAATCTCGCGTTGTTAACAAGCAAATAAATAAATGTATCTTTACGATAAACGAATTTCTGATTCAAATTGATTACGTTATTGCAGTTAAATAGGTTTTTGTCATTGTTTTGTTTTTTTACATGATGCTTCATTTATTTCGATGTGATGCTGAAGAACTGAAATTTCGTTTACTATTTTACATTTTTTTTCATTTCCAGGTGCCGAAAATCCTTACCAGGGAGAAGAACTGCAGAATGGCCGATGAGGAACAAATATACGGCGAAGTAAT
>CAHIKZ030000414.1:792500-810000 GCA_903632075.3 Acanthosepion pharaonis
AACATTAAAAAATGTCGGTAAGTAACGTAATAGGAAATTAGATCAGGTATGCCGTTATCAACGTACCCACTCGGGCACACTCATATGCATTCTATTATCGAAATGTTAGAATACAAAATGACATTAATTATCAGAGAACCATGATCAAAGCGCTGTTCTCGAGTCGGAACAGAAAACGAAAGCAGAAGACTGTAATCGTGAACGCAGGCGTAATTTCGAAGATCTCGCATCTGGATGAGAAGAAAAAAAAAGAAAAGAAAACAAAAAAAAAACAAAAAAAAACGAACGAGAGTGAAAGAATGGAAGCGAAGAGGAGAGTAAGGGAGAAGACCAATTTTCGGAATCATATAACAAGAAATCCTTGTAATAAAACAAACGAAATAATTTAATTAAATTTTCTGAAAAATTCAAAATAAATAGAATCGAAAGGAAACATCTCCAATTCTAGTGAGTTAATTTTCTCATAGCAAATAATAATAAAATAGAAATCTCTAGACACTTAAAATATCAAAGGGTTCGTTCGTCTCGCAGAACGCTATTGTTCTGTGATTTCCTGTAGATAGCCAAAGGCCTGATTGAGCTCCGTTTCGTAAATAACTCGTGAACCTCCTCTGATAGTGCAGCGGTTAGCAACCTTGTCTAATAGTTCGCGTACATAGAGAGTCCGTGCACGATTGAGTCCGTGTGGTAAAAAATCAGTTAAACCCAAAAAAAAAAAAAAAAAAAAAACAGGCGAGATATATTAAAATGAGAATTAAAAGGAATTTAAAAAAAAAATAGACAACATTGTGTGAAAGTCTTAAGAAAGATAAGTTCAATAAGCGAAGTTAAGAACTACTCAAGTTTACTGACCCGTTCGTAAAATAAATAAATAAAAAAAATATATAGGAATATTTGTTTGGAATATATTTTTGTAGATTTGCATCCATTACACATTTTTCTTCCAACGCTATTTGTTAGTATCGTAAAACATAGATTTTATAATTTTAGAAATGGGGAAGTCCTATTCATATTATAAATAAAGTATCAAATCTCTCCCTGCATACTTGAAGTGATGTCTCTCAGTCAGTTATGTGCCATGCGTGATATATGACTGACGAAGCAGATTTTTTTGTTTCCGGTTGCCATTTCTTTCTGCAGTAGACCAGTCGCCATCCAAGGCTATAGAATTCGGTCTGTCTTGTTATTTACCCATAGCTGGGGTGGAAGAGGATTCATACATTTGCCAAGGGTATTAGCACGTAAGCGAATGTAATGGATTCAAATGGAATTCGAATTCGGTTCTATGATTCCTTACTCCGATCCATTGTTCATTACTCCACCGTGATAACTATACTTTATTCTAGTTAAAATCGTTCTTAATTTATTGATAACTGCCTACTACTGAAGATATTTTATTTCCAAATCGTACCCCATACTAAAACCCCCTAAATCTGTCCCCATTCTAAAACATTAACACATCTATATTTCTCTGTTATTCTGGTATTCTGATATTCCCTTATTCTGGTATTCGCGTAGTCTTGTATTCTGACAAATTCTGAGGGTGGACGAAATTGTAATCTACAAGAAAGAAAAAATGTTCAATTTTACGAGTGGACTAGTCACTTTAATTATTACCGAAACTTACCGAAATTATATTCAGAATGCGTGAGTTAGAGATAGATAGAAAAATAGATAGATAGATAGATAGATAGATAGATAGATAGATAGATAGATAGATAGATAGAGAGAGAGAGAGAGAGAGAGAGAGGTTTACATTTCTGGAGCAAGTAGAGACAAAAGAGGGCTTTGAGAATCACACATTTACAGGACAAAACGAAAGCAAGATAAGCGATGAAAGCAGCTGGTAACTTAATGATTTTGGGTAAACCGAGGTTAAGCAACGTTGAGCCTGGTCAGTATTCAGACAGATGACTGCTGGGGAATACCAAATGATATCTGCTACGCAACAAGTGATAGGTACAATATCGCAGCTTTTACTAACAGAGGAACTCAATATGCGAAGTTTATTCTTGGCTGACTTGTCGCAAGACCAACTTGGAAATGGGTGACGAGTGAGTGGCGTGTTTACGGAAGGCGGAACGGAAGTAAAGACGCATGGCTGAGGATTACAAATTACTTACAGCAACAAAAGACAGGAATTTGAGATTAGTCAGCTACCCATTCTTCATGAGACGTGAATGGTAAAAGAAAAAAGAGGTGATTTCCTAACCCACTTTTTGGGGTCATTTTCTGAACTGAATGAAATCAAGAAGTTTTAAATGATAAAATAAAGGAAGAATTTTCTAAAAGTATGCTGCGTCGTATTTTATTAAAAATATGACAAATTAAATAGTGTATCTGTCGAAAACTTGAATGCAGGAAGATTGTTAACTATATAGATGATGAATTAAATATATTAATGATTTATATTGAGGGAGAGATTGCAGAAATGGTAAGAGAGCAAAGAGAGAAAAGAAAGACAATGCATGTGATATTTGCAATGGAAATAAAGAGCGTAGAAGAAAAGGAAGCCAAAAAAACAACTGATATTTAAATAAAAAAAGAAGCATCAGACATGAAAGGTAGATTTCAAATGAAATATCTGAAGAGGAAATTAAATGTAATTCATAAAGTTACACGGCTCTTATTGTAAGAAAATATAATTTAAATGTATCAAGATGCAATAATGATTAAGATGTTTTTAGTTCTCTGTGTCTTGCTTGAGGTAATTTCCAGAAATCACAAGAACTTTGATGTCATTAAATATTTTACAAGTACAGGATTGACAATTATGTATTAAATCCGTTAGATTAATAAATAGATGGCATGAAATGCGGCAGCGAATTGACAGTTGTAAGTGTTTTCAGTTCTACTGGAAATAAAAGAAAACCTGGGTTGTTATGTTACGAGATTTAACTAACTGAGACAAAAGAGGCTAACATTCCAACAGCCATAATTGCAATAAAACACTAGGATATTGCATATATAATACATGCTAATCATAAAGATTCAAGTCACTAAAGTGATTAAAAGTTTGCATACCCAATCATAATTGTGATCGCCGTAGAAGATCGTATGTCGAAGATGCGCTCAATTACCGATCTAGTTTGCTGTATTGATTTTAACACGAAAATGTGAATCCATGACTTCGTCAGCTGGTTAAACAGAGTAACCTAGCGTTAGGCTAGAATCCAGTCTAACAGAAGAATAACCAGAAAGCAAGATTTGGAGTAGGTAATGGAAAACAAGTTCACTATATTTCCAAAGATTTCATAGAATCCGATTTGATCGTTTGCTAAGCGATGGTTGTAGGGTTTTTTCGTCTCTTTCATAAAATCTGTATGTTTATAACTGAATATTTGCATATATTCTTTCCCGGCAAATCACGTCTTCAAAAATTACCATGTCTCGTTTGTACCACAAAGAATGATCATTGAAATATACTGCGAGCGACTCTCGTATAACTTATCTGTAAACCAATGTGTTAGACACATAATCCTGTTAATTCCGAAGCCAGCATTGACAGATTAAAAAATCAAGCGCTAGATGTTTGTGAGAAACTCCATATCAACATTGATTAAAACAAGTAATTTCATGTAATTTCTGGAATTTTTCTGTTGGTTATATATATATATATATATACATACATACATATATATATATATATATATATATATATATATATATATATATATATATATATATATATATATATATATATATATATGTGTGTGTGTGTGTGTGTGTGGTTGTGTGTGTGTTTGTGTGTGCGTTTATGTGTATATGTATTTGTTTTTCGTTAATAAATGGAAAAGGTACTTTAACGAAAGACGCATAGAAAATGGGGACACACACACACACACACACACACACATACACATATATACATATATATATATATATATATATATATATATACACACATTGGGGATATATATATATATATATATATATATATATATATATATATATATATATATATATATATACCCAGTATTAGTAATAAAATTTGTAGACTGTGTTTAGAAGAAAAATTATCAATATTAACTTTTAATAATCCAATTATATTATTATATTATTAAATAAGAAGAATGAGATAATGGGTAGATGTCGACATATTAACAAATATCCACTTTGTGATTTTAATAATAATATACAATAACACATCAAATGAAGCATAAAATATTACAATGTCATTAATATAATTTCATTAATACTATCAACGAGCTGACTGGGACTCGTTACGTAATTTCCTCCGCGATGTCCCCTGGGATGTTGTCCTTACGCTCCCCGTCCAAGAATGTGCTTCTGAGGTCTCATCCTGGGTTAAAGCTGGAATCGACGCTTTCATCCCCTCATGGAAATATAGGGTCAAGTCGCGCTCCCCACCCTGGTTTTCCGCTGCTTGCTCAGCCGCCATTGCCCATAGGAACCACTTTTTTCACCTATTTTCTAGCGACATGTCTGACTGCAATAGACGTCTCTTTGCCTCCGTCCGTAAAGAGTGTAATTGTGTCCTCAACGATGCTAAGTCATTATTTGCTGCTTGGATGAAGGAGCGTATTGCATCTCGCAAATTTGGCACCGAAGATTATTGGCGTCTCTTCAAGAGCGTATTGAACAATTGCAAACCCTCTATACCTCCTTTGTTCAACCAGACGAAGTCCTGACCTCCTCTGCCGACAAGGCTGAATGATTTGCTCGAAAATTTTCATTCAACTCAACGCTCGACTCTTCCGGTGTACCCATACCCGACTTCCCTCTTAGAACTGAGGCCCTATTGAGTGGGTTACACATAACTCCGTCTTTGGTATTGGGCATTAACTCCAATTTAGACCCCAACAAGGCTAGTCGTGGAGATGGGATACCAGCCATTGTCTTGAAGAAATGCGCGCCTGAACTGGCACCCGCCCTCTCTAAACTATATAACTACTGCCTCAAAGAATCTTGTTTTCCTGACTGCTGGAAGTTCCTGTCTTCAAGAACTCTGGCGACCCCTCTGACCCTTCTAACTACCGTCCTATCAGTCTCCTACCCTTCTTCGGCAAAGTCTTCGAAGCCCTAATCAATACCGAATTGGTTAACCACCTTACATCCCATGATCTGCCCTAAGACAAGCAATATGGCTTCCGCTTTGCCCGGTCTGCAGCTGATGTGCTTACGACCATTACTGAAACTGACTACCAAGCTCTTCAAAATAACGGGGGCCTCGTGCCGTGGCCTTAGACATCTTCAAAGCATTTGATAGGGTTTGGCATGCTGGTCTTCTTCGCAAGCTCCAGGGTTATGGCATTACGGGTCGATTGTTTGACCTATTACAATCATTCCTGTCAAACCGTGAATTGAAGGTCGTTCTCAACAGATTCTCCTCCAGTTCCTATCCCATGAACGCAGGTGTTCCTCAAGGCTCCATCCTAGACCCCACTCTGTTCCTTATATACATAAATGACCTTTCTGACGCCATAAATTCCCAATTTGGCATCACAATTTACTCCTGCCTCAAAAACAAATTTAGTGTCACTGACAAAACTAACCTGGCCGTGCGTCTCGAAAAGTACTTCCAATCTATTGTGAACTGGGGCAGGAATTGACTGGTCAAGTTTAATGCCTCAAAAACAAAACTGCTCTCTATTAATCACCACAGAGATCCTTCTCTGCCCTCCATTAGAATGTCTGACGCTTAACTTCTCGAGAGCACCTCTCTGAGGCTGCTCGTTCTCACGTTGACTGCTGACCCGAGATGGAACAAATACATTGAGTCAATTGCTTCGTCCACTGCAAGGAAAGTTGGCTCCCTGTACCGCGCCAGGAAATTTTTCTTGATAGGCTCCAGAGGCGGATATGCAATATAATTGACCCTGTTCTGGCATCTCGTCTACAGTCACTCTCTCACAGACGCGCCGTCACCTCTCTCTGTCTGTTTTACAGATACTTTCATGGCAATTGCTCCGAGGAGCTGCATTCGCTGGTTCCCAGACTTCATGAGTTGAAGCGCCCTACGAGGCTGGCATCCCGTTCTCACCCTTTCAGTGCCGAAACTCCTAAATGTAGCCGTCTCTTCTACTCCAATAGCTTAATGTCTCGCACCTCTCGCCTGTGGAACTCCCTTCCCTCTTGCAGTTTCTCTGAGAGCTATAATCTCTAACTATTCAAATGTAATGTCAATCGACATCTCCAGTTGCCTTGATCTATCCACTATCCGTCTCCTCATCCTTTCCTCTATCACTCCTATCTGATCTTGCTCCACATTTTTTGTAACCTCTTGCGTCCTAGTGGCTTCTCGCCTTGCTTGGGGTGAAACGCTTAAAAAAATACTAATTATGAAATACTATAAAATTTAATTATTAACATAACACGCCTCAATAACGTCAATATAAAACATTCTAATAATTCTAACTTTGAAGAAAAATTTAATGCTGGAAGAAATATTCTAAAACTGGAAAAATATGAGGATTACAAATAAAAGAACATTTTTCTTTTTAAAGTGGTAAAGTCATTGTTTTGGGATGCGAAGGAGACAGAAGGAAGAAGGAGAAACGAATGGATGACTGATGAGATTAGTGACATGATGGAAAGAAGAGAGAAAACTTGGCCAAGATACGGAACGAAATACAGAAAATTATAAAGGAAATAAGGACCAAATGCAGGCTAAATAAGGATGGCTAAACGAAAAATGTGGAGAAATAGAAAGATTGAGTACTACCAACAAAAGAGACATGCACAAACAACTAAGACAACAAACAGGACAAAAGGCATGCTCGTCAACAGGCAGCCTAAAATCAAAGGATGAAACGCTTATGATAGAAAAGGAAAAAAATCTTCAACACTTGAATACTGAAACGAGTAAATTGGAGAATTCTTCCACGACGTAAGGGAACAACCAACAATACACAGAAATATTGTTGGACCTGGAATTCTGAAAACCGAATGTAAAAGCCGCACTGGCCAATTTAAACAGAAACAAGGCAGCTGGACCAGACGGAATTGTAACGGAAATGCTGACAGCCTTAGATGACTTTGGCCTAGACAAGATCACCGAAATAACAAATGAAATATACAACAGCGGAGATATTCCGGAAGACCTCAGCAAATATATTTTCGTCGCTACGCCTAAGAAAACAGAGGAAACTAATGCGAACTCCACCGAAAATTAAGCCTAATAAGCAACGGGACAAAACTCATTATCCCTATTCTAATGAAGAGACTGTGCAGCAGAATCAGCCCAGAGACAGGACAAGGATAGTGTAGTTTCCTTTATGACACTGGAGCAAGGAACACGATATTCATGCTTAGAATGTCATCAGAGAGAGAGAGAGAGAGAGAGAGAGAGAGAGAGAGCGATACAGATGCAGAAGGAAGTGCACCTTTGTTTCATGGCTACGCAAAGGCCTTCGACAAAGTACGCCACAAGGATCAGATGGAACAGCTCAGCAACCTCAATATAGTCAGGAAAATATCAGAATAATCAAGAACTTATACTGGCAGCAAACTGCATGCCCGCACATAGGGAACGAGTTCAGTGAATATACAAAAATAGAAAGGGGCGTAAGGCAAGGATGCGTCTTCTCAATCAACCTGTTCAACCTATACAGCAAGGCAATCTTGAGTGAATTGAAAATCCTACCGGGATTTAGCATTAGCGGCCACAATCTTGACAGCAGAGGACACATAATTTCTATTAAATTACTCGGACATTCAGGTCGGTAAATGTTGTTAATAGTGTTTATTTTAAACAGAGCATTTACTGAAATATTTGTGTCTATAAAAATAGCATATAAAGAGAAAATATATTAAATAATTGTCGAACTTATTCCATTCCATAATATATGAAATCATTTGTTTACATTAACATAAGCTTGGAGCAGACGTTTTATCTGTAGCTGAATTGTATAGCGCATCAAGTTATATATATATATATATATATATATATATATATATATATATATATATATATATATATATATATATATATATATATATATATATATATATATATATATATATATATATATATATATATATATATCAGAGCAAATGCATCTCATAAACTCGATAAACGTTACCTTTTATAAATATAAAAATGTAGAGAAAAATCGAACGATATTTAATTCGTTTATATTGGAAACTTTTGGCGAGTTTTCTAACATGCTTCCAAAATTTTAACTGTTAATTCGGAATTAATTTTTATAAGCTTGTTATAGGGACGCAAAGCCACAGACCCGATATGCATATAACCTGGCTAATGATGTATGACTCGTGTTAACTAATAGGTCTCTCGGCCAGGACAACGTCTGAACAATGCAGGCAGGACTATTTGACGTGAGATGTATCCGAAAATCTGTTTATTAATTTATTTAAACTTAATAACTATCAAGAACAAACTTTATTATTAAGGGTTAGTTTAAACGCAATGATCAGAAATAATTTTAGCAAAAACCTTCGTATTATAGTGATACCTATCAGGGAATTATGTGATAGAATATTTTAAAAGAAACTACTTATTGAAAGCACATAACTTGTGAAACAAATAGCTGATTACGAAATCTTATTGTCTTTACTCTTTTCACCTCAAATAAGACGAGTTAAAAAATAGTTAAATATTCTTCTCTTGCAGACAGATTTATATTTTCTCTACAAGCAGTGGAGACATCTGCGTTTATTGCCAGAGAATAACAAAAACCAAAAAAAAATGTTTTTTGTTTATAAATACTTTGTTCAAATAAGTTCAAATATGTTTATTGTTTGAAGAATTGTGAAAAAAATAAAGCGATAAAGCTAATATAACTCAAGGATCTACTGAGAGTGATAAAATACTAGAAAAAAAAACTTATTGAGGAGAGAGAACAATAAAGGAACAGGATTTAAAGAAAAAGAACTTGAAAATCGACATTGAATTCACATTTGGAAGACTGAATTTGACAAGGAATCAAGCAGCTAAATAAGTGAAGTACTATATTGAATGACCATTAATACGAACTAATTTCACAAAATATTTTATTCGTTTCATGTTTTAGGCTGTCATACTATATCGACCGCTGTACATAGCTAATATTAGGCCAGCGTGACGTAATATTATGTCAGCATTAAACTAGACCTTCATCATTTTCCTTTAAATCTACTTTAACCTACTCATCGGTACTATTTGTATGATGATAAATTAACTATAAATATTAGGTGGAAACAAATGTTAAATTCAAGAGAAGAATCAACATAGATCTTATAGTAATAGCAAAAGAAGAATGTTAATTTATATAACTATTAATTGTTTTAAATTGCTATTGCTTTAATTTTTACATTAGTTTCTTCTGATGTTAAAAAAAGCAAAAAAATTCTACTGGTGTTTAATAAATAAAAATAGTAAAATTCAAATAGTATTTTTTACTACCTTATGTAATACCTGTGAAAGGAAGTGGCTAAAAAAGATTTTTCGGCTAACATGGGTAAACGTGCCCGCAATAGTTTAAAAAAAAAACAGTTTTTTCCATAACACTACTTTTTATTTTAAATACCTTCGTTCTTCGACAACATTTATCGTTTTAGAAAGCGATTATGAGAATTGGAATAAAACCTAAACACATGATGAAAGTGAATTTACACATTTATATTTCTTCTTGAGAATTTCAAACAGTAGTTTAATGGCAGGAGTAAGCTTTAAGAAAGATTTATTCAACTGACAATAACAGGTTTAGTATAGTGTTCTTTTATAATCCCAGAAAACAGAAATAGCTCTCTCGAAGAGGAGAGTAATAAAACAAGGGCGAGAACACTCTTGATTATTCATGACAACTAGATTGTTTATTTTCGATAATTTTATATTTATAACATTCTAAAAACTAAAGAAAATCAGACTAGAAGTAATGCAATGGAATATTTATCAATTTACAAATAAATAAATGTGAAAACAATTTTATTCATAAATTTATAAACTTTTAATAAATTATTAAAGTAAGTGAAACAACTATAATGAAATCCTATTTTACCATTTTATTAGGTTAGAATCAATTAGCAATTAGTCAATATTTTGCCAACGATATCAATAAAGAATATAATTAATAGTGTAAACAATATAATAAGGTTTATTACTTTTGCTATCAATTCTCGAGAACAAAGAACATGTTTAAATTCACTTTCACAAGTTTAGATTTTATTACAGTGTAACCCGGATATAAGAGACCCGGATATAAGAGAAACCCGGATATAAGAGAGATTTTCTCTGGTACCAAATTAGAGCCGGTGTTAATGTATATATAATAGACCAAACCCGGATATAAGAGAAACCCAGATATAAGAGACTTCTTCTCCTGTCCCGACAACTCTCTTATATCCGGGTTACACTGTACAATCCTAATCACCGTCTTTTTTAAAACAATAATCATTGCCGAAGAATGTACATAGTTAAAAAAAAAAAGCGGTGTCACAAGAAAAAAACAAAACAAAAAACAAAACAAAACAAAAAACAAAACAAAACAAAAAACGTCGTTTTGACACCCAGTCTTCTTGCAGGCACGTTTGTCCATGTTTACCGAATATTCTTATGCAAAATGGTAAGATTATCGATGAAATTCAAGTATTAATTCATCTGTGCTAAATACTCATTTTGCAGTTTGATTGATTGATTTTCTACGCTTAATCAACCTATAGCAGGTTATTTAAAGCTAGAAAATTGTTATGTTTTGCCTCTCTCTCTGTGAAGTAGTAGTCGTAGTACAGTTCTCCGTGACCTGAATAGCAAGCGGGTTTGCTAGGCATAGCCACCCAATGTTCACCAGTTGTCCTGTATTTATACTTGTCTATCTAATTTGCATATATAATTACAAATATATTTTTAGATTATAAAAAAACGGGTGGAAATAAGGTTATAGAAGTCTTACTAATTATCCCATAGCTGGGGGGAAAGTTGGATAAATATCATAGAAAAATATTAGAATAGAAAAACTAATTACCTCCTCAAAATCGATACAAATACACCGATAACTGAAATAAACAAACTAAAACTGTTGCAGAAGGACCAATATGGCTATGGGTAAGCAAAGAACACCTAAAAAGAGAAACGGAAATGTTCATCAATGCAGCTCAGGGAATATCAATTAGAAGTCATATAGATGAATAGAAAATAAACAAAACCATAGAAAATAGGAAAGAGAATAAGCGAAAAATATATTTCTGTATTAATTATTTATTTCTTGCATATGAGACAGAATTTCGATTCTACAGGATTTAGATAGGATCATGAATGAACAACGAAGTTTGGAAAATATGAGAATGAAGTACTGAGGCGGGATCTAAAGGATGGTTATACTTGTTATTGTGCTTTAAACAATTTATACAATTTTATCAGCAAATAATATCCTATTCGTTTAATTATCTGCTCACTATACTTACAAAGAACATCTATGAAAGACAGAGGAAAATATATTAAACCTTTTCACCAGCAGTTTTATTTCATTTCGCGTGGGTGCATTAAAAATCTTGTGAAAATTTATTTTATCTCTTATTTTTCCAACGCTTTGAAAATGGTTATTTTTCTCTCCTTTTTTTTCCTTCCTTCTCAATTTATATTTATTTTGCTTCTATTTGGAAAAAAAGCATTTGAGTCATTTGCAAAGATCCTACCGCTTTTTACTAAAAATAGCAACAAGGTTGATAATATTGATGGTCGGTTGCGGTAGTAGAGATACTGGTTCCAGAGGAAGAAGAATTAACAACCTTCAGTGCAAAGCATGATCTTAATGTTGGTACCCCAATGGCGATCTGTGATCAAATTTGAAAGACCTGTAAAAAGTTTGCCTTCTTTCCTTCAACGCCTCAAAACCCCAGAAACAATGAAAGACCCATAAAATCAGCCTGCAGCGAAATAAAGAGAGCAGCAAGTGACTTTCAAGAAAGCAGCCTTCTGATGAAAACTGAACGTAAATAGAAAGAAAAAATAATTTTAAAAAAACGGCAAGGAAAAAAATATCCAGAAATCGACCTTTTTTTTTTTAATTCTTGCTCAAATATTGGAATAGCATTGTGTTTGCACGAGGAGACAGTGTTGTATGGGAGTTCTTTTCTTGGAACGTGACGGGCGTAGAGAAAAGAGTGCCGGTCTCGGCGGGAAATCCTTTTATCAGTTCAGTGTGAAGCAACCGCAATGACTAAACAATGTTTCAGTTTTCATACTTTACAATGGGAACAGGTTGCGAAACGTGTAAACATTTTCCCCATCAGATTCTGCATAACTAATGCGTAATAAACTGGAACCGTTGCTGTTTAAACACGCGACGAGTGCCTAGTGCTTTCGGGTATAACTTCACAATCAAAAAAAAAAAAAATAGATATTTGTATAGTGAGATAGTAGAAGTAACGTGAGTATGCGCACACACACGCATTAACGCCTATATATATATATATATATATATATATATATATATATATATATATATATATATATATATATATATATATATATATATATATATATATATATTGAACCCAAGTCCAAGAAAGTAATTCGTTCTTAAAGACTGTTCGTAACCCGAAATGTTCGTAAACCGAAACCATTTTTCCAATAGGAATCAATATAAAAAGTGTTAATCCGTTCCTGTTCACAAGATGATTTATTATTCAAACTTTAACAACAGTTCTTTGTGCACAAGTTTATATACAAAAATAATGAAAATCATTAAATCTAAGAAAACAAATAATCCCAATACTAAACATAAAATATAGACTAACACTTTTTAACGTTCCTGTATGTAGGAGAATTGATGGCGTGAGTGGCAAGGGAAGGAAAGAGATATTATTGTTTGGAAAAGGGAAGTAAAGACATGATCGTCTCTTTGATTTAAAAGAATAGTATAGAACGTTGATTTTGCCATAATAAATTGAGTAGGAAGAGCCAATATCATCATAGTGACAATATTATTAACAATTGCTTTTCTCTTAACATTTCTTTTTCTTTTACCAGTATCACTGCTAATAGCTTTCTTTGGAGTCATGGCTGAGGACGAATGAAGACGAAGCACAGTACAATAAAACTGGAAAAGAAAAGCACAGCTCACCATACGGCGTTTGATTCAGAAATTATTCCGTATGGGTTAACTCGGTTCGGCAAGGTTGTTCGAGAACCGAAAATTTGTTCGATAACCGAGGATTTTCATCTCGAATATTCTTTTCCAAAAACCCTTTGTTCCACATGTGAGACGTTCGACAGCCGAGTTTAGTCTCTCTCTCTCTCTCTCTCTCTCTCTCTCTCTATATATATATATATATATATATATATATATATATATATATATATATAAATGTTACTTTATTTAATTCTAGCTTATGCGTCATTTATCATTTAAATAGGATTTTTAAAAAATTTATGATTTGGTCTATTTCCTCCCATGATATATATATATATATATATATATATATATATATATATATATATATATGTATGTGTGTGTGTTTGTTTGTGTGTGTGTACGCGCGCGTGTGCGTTTGTGTGTCATTACTGCAGATTTAAGTAATATCTCAGCTGATTGATATACAAATTAACGTTCTTTTTTTCTCTAGCTGAGGTGGCTAGAATGACGTCGAGCAAATGCGTGTCCATTACGACCACCACAGCAAAACCACTTCACTTTCTTGTGGCTTGTACTGAAAGTTCTTATTTACAGGTTCAAAAAGAGAGCGATCACTGAATTCAAACAAACATTTTCTGATACATTTTCTGAAATTAATGTAGAAAATTTCTTGCATTGGTTATGAAGGGGCGAATTTTGAACATGAAAGGAAGCAGTTTGAGTATTTTAAATTAGCTTGTTACTCATAACAAATCTTGCTGTTTTGATGTGACAGAACTTTTCATATAATTTTTTAAACTTCTGAAATTTGTTTTTGTTCAATAAGGAATTAATAAATAAAAAAATAAATACTTTAATTTTGCCGGAACCGGTAAGCACTTGTACAGTGAAACATATATATTTCTACTTTTTATATAGGGACTTGTGGTATGAGTTAGAGTAAAGTGTTTTGTGACAAACTGGCATCTGATCTTGTTCGTTAGACATTTAAAGTTCAATTCCGATCATGGTAGATTAATTTAGAATGCAATTTAATGAAGAAGCGAATGTATATGTGTGTATCATCACGGGTGAGTTGCGAGAGTGTCTACTAAAAGGTATCAGTAGAAAGTGAAACTAGAAAGTTATTCTCTGACGCCTAATGAGTCAATTTCTATGTCGTCATTCAGAAAGACCTATTAAAACCATGTTCTCTAACTGGCTCCATTCTTTTCCCCAAGGACTGATATCTCATTTGTTTAACAAAGGAAGAGATTTCGGATTTTGTTTTTCTTTCTTTCGGACGGCTTTATATTTCTCAGATTTAATCAGTGTGACAATTAAAAGAAAGTGCACTACATTAACTCGACCAGGATTGTTTCTCATATTCTCTCTCCCTTTCTAATGAATCGGTGAACTTACTATTTAATCTTCGATTATAATAGCATGCGACTGTCCTCTGAAAAATCGAACATCGAAACAGCACAACGTGGAAAAATTAAAAAAAAAACCCCAAAAATCGCATACCCGTTGGTATTTAACCAGATCAAATTGCAATTCGACATAGGGAGAGTAAGTTCCCGTACGTACTCTATATTAGCCAGTGCGTGGTATAATTTAACGCGGGATAGTCATTGTTGTAAAACGAGCCGTGCTGATTATTTAAATAGCTGCTGAACTACGAGAAGGATTACGGCCATATCACTTTGAAAGATCGGTTCTAGTCCGATCATCGAAGTTAAGCAACGTAGAACGTGGTCAGTACCTAGATGGATGACCAGTCTGGATAACTAGATTCTGTAAGTTTGGATGTGCGGGTGGTGTAATGAGTAAATGCTCCGAATGAGAAATCTGAAAGCTGAGTTCAAAATCCAGTTGGGTTACTTATATACTTTTCCGTCCAGATAACGATGGGGAAAGTATGAATCCATCTCTTCGCATTCAGCTAAAGGTTAATTAGTAAGACTTGTATCAGCAAATCATTCTTATCTTCAAAATATTCTTGCAATACAAAAACAGATTTCTGCTTTAAATAACCTCAAAATGGTTGATAAGCGATAAAATAGAAATCAATAAAACAAATGAAAAAAAAAATTACTTTTCACGAACAAACATCTCTTGTTCTTCTATGAATGGTCGGAATAAAAAAAAATATCTGTAGCCGGAAATACATTGTGGTCGAAAGATATTGTAAGGATAATGGCCAAATAGGTTATACAAAGACAACAGTAGGATAAAGAAACAAACTTTAAAAGGATACAGAAGACTATACCCGAACGCAATACACGTCGAACTTCGAAGTATTTGGGTAGCAAAAATAGGAAATGTGGCTGCAATTAGCTAATGCTGAACAAATTCATATGAAAGAAGATTGGAAAATGTTGCCTGCTCTGATGCTTCTTGATATCAGCTGCTGAATGGTGGGGCACATACTTTCATATAAACAGCATATAAGACTGGATCTATCTTGTCTTGTATCAATGGTTCAGGCTGGTTGTATTAGTGGAATAGTATGGGGAATATCTTCTTTGCAAACAAAGTGACCCTTTCTACCGATAAAAGATAATTTAATTTTGCTACCCACAGAGAAAACGCATTGCCTAAGGTTTAAAATCAATTAACAAAAAAGAAAAATAATTTTTGAAGCTTTTATTTTAGCTTTACTTTGAAGTAAATAGATTAATGGTAATATTTCTAATAAACAATATACTTTGCTGCATTTCAAAAGTTATCGCCCTTATTTTCTGTTATTGTCGTGTATTAACATTTCTATCAATAAAAATCGGCACGTTTATATACATACAAAAAAAATCTAAAATTCTTTTAAAAATATTGGTGTTTGATGATTTGTACTAAGCTTTTCCATTTAGAAATAGTAAATATATTGTTTACTTAATAATAATATTTCTCAAAGGTTAAAATTATTACATGCGTTTAAGATTTAAAACTTAAATTATTCTAATTAAAATAAAAAAAATGAAAACAAATCTTGTAAAAATTCATTACTCATGAAATAAATTTGTTTTCATAAGATAGTAATATCATTAATATATCTTACTTATCAAAGGAAATAAAAGCTTTTTTAATTAAACAATGTCATAGTCTTATTGCATGTTTTACTTTACGATTATAAGCAGATTTTCGGTAAATGGATTTTCTGTATTAGAAAAAAATGACTGACGATTTAAACTCTCCAAGGAGTCCTGCTTTACACTGATATAGAAATGAAAGGTGTGAAATTTAGTTTAGTCGAAATTTCATAAAATTAATAAGTGGGGGGTTAACAGATATATAACATATGTCTTTATGAATATTTTCAAAAAAATATCTAAAATAATTTCATCATTTTTAAATAATTCCTGAAAATTTCATTAAAATCTGACAATAATTTGCAAATAAATGTGTTTTACCGCAATAAAAACGTTACAATTTTCTATACGAATTATTGATCTTTTCAACCAACCTTTCGTACATGCTAGAAAGGATTAAAATATATATTGATATAATAAAACATACATTCACCCTCTTAATAATAGCATAAATATGCTAGCAAAAGATAATTTGTTTTTATCAAGTGTGGGTGATTGTTCTAAACATGGGTGGAGGTGTCTAATTGCATGTGTCTTATTTGATGCTTAAAAGGGACCCCCCTCCTAACCAACCTCTAAGGAACAACACACCGGGTCACAACAGAAAAATATTAGTAGATTGTATAGTCGAACACAGAAATGCGTTAGTTGTTTTAAAAAAAATATCGATCACACAAAACAGTTTTGTGATGAGGTGAAAGGAAAAGTCGCATTCTAGAATAATCTATGGATTGAGGTGGTTTTAAACGCAAATAGTTTTAACTTTGTAGAAGGAATCGATACCTAATAAAGTGACACACACACACACACACATATATATATATATATATATATATATATATATATATATATATATATATATATATAATTGAAGGAATGTTTTTACGATTACCTGATTTAAAACTGATATATAATCAGTTAAGAATGAAAGAAAATATCGTGAATAATGTTTGAAAAATGTATTTCATTAAGGTTATATACTTGGTGTGATGAAATCGGTAATCTTTCAAAGATGTGAATAATTTCGCGATTTACTCCTCCATATCTCTCCCTCTCACGCACACACACCCCCTCTCTCTCTCTCTCTCTCTCTCTCTTCTCTCTCTCTCTATATATATATATATATATAAAAATTCATAATTCATACAAAAACCAAATATAGATTTGAATTTGGCGAGGAATACTTCGTCGTAAACAATATAATGATACATCAACCCCGAACCTGTTTAGGAATAATATGATCCCCATTTAATAATTTACAGGTTAAATGAATGATTAATGAATTTATAAATTATATTTGCACCTTTTTTTGAAAATATATATATATATATATATATATATATATATATATATATATATATATATATATATATATATATATATATGTACTCAGGA
>CAHIKZ030000414.1:815000-825000 GCA_903632075.3 Acanthosepion pharaonis
AGTTAAGCAGGGCGATTATTGAATTATTGAAAGTTAATTCTTTTGAGATTCAAATTTTTCGTCTTCTACGCTCTATCTTTTGCCTTATGTCCCTCTTTTTGTGTTCATGCTGAGTTTCTATAATCTTCAATTCATCTCATTCCAACCAATATTGTTGTTGATCCATTTGATTAGTTCCAAAACCGGATATTTTTTTTCCGTAACATGAAATATCCGATCTGCAAGAGAAAAGAACAACGCAGTAATAAAAGCCAACAGTTGTTGACTCGTGAATCAAGCACGAAAATTGATTTTCCCAGTGAGCTTCAATTTCTCCGTGCTTATCTTGAATCAAAGCCACGATGAGTTCAGTTTGTCGTTTACTTGTTCTCATTTTGTTTCCATTTCCTTCACGTGCTTCTTTTTTTCTTTTTTTTTTTTTTTTTTCGATCGTGAGTTGATCGCAATTTGTCAATTTTTAAAGATCATCATTCTGATTCCGTCATAAAGGAATCGAAAAAAAAAAAAAGGAAAGGAAAAGAAAATTCAAACAAATTTCACTTTACTTTCCAGCAAATCTAAACAAAAAAAGACTACCATATATTTTTTCCCATATTTTTTATCCTCGTATAAGCCGCTGACCGGAAATTTAACGATTTTTCTCGAATATGTTTTGAGTTTTTAAAAATTAAATGTAATAATAAAAATAATGGCTTTGTAATTAGAGAAATATATTTTACAATTAGTACTTTTCAGAGAGTTTAAGAAACAGACACCATCACCCTGTTTCTTTGGAACGGTTAAGTTATTTTAAACAATAACTTAATTGCATTCAAGACCTTCATGAGATCAACGTAACTTAATGGGGAGAGTTTGACTCTGGTTTAACATTACTACAGAGTTGTAATTTCCACGCTAACTGGATGCCTCATACCTCATGTTTTGTGTCAAACTAACCAAACATTAAAAGAGATCATGTATTTTTTTTAATCTCTAAGAAAATATTAGAACAATATTTTTAACAATGAAGAAGCATGAAGAGAAAACATATGAAACCGGACATTATTCATGACAAAATGATTCCGATTTCTTCTTTATCAATAATATGAGCTTGAGTAACACTTTCCCTTATCAACACAATTCGCCTTTGTTAAGAGAAACATTTTATATGTCAAAAATAACTAGTCCGTCTCGCTATGGTGATCAACCAACGCATTTCATATGTTGTTCTGTAAAAATTTTCATTATTTAAAAATGCTTCATTATCTCTAAAACTTGTTATAACAATATGATTAAAGATAAAAAAAATAAAAAAAAAATGATAAAAAACATCAAAAAAAAAATAGACCATTAATCCTGAAAAAAATGATTACTTTCTTCTCTCTCAATTACGTAGCCCTGATTGACACGTTTCGTTTTTAACCCAATATTTAACAGATTAATTTGATGGCATTCTTGTAGGAGCAGATAAATAAGTGGGAAAGTGTTGTAAAGTAGTTTTCACAGTGGAGGCTTGTATTTTACTGAGTCGGTCCTAAAAGAGTCCAACGTACAAAACGCTAGGAACAATGAAATAACAGTTAATGACGCAGCAATCTAGTTGTGGGGCTCATACTTTAATGTCCGACATCAACTGACTCACACAACTCACTCATCTCAACTGGCGACTGCTACTACTACTACTTATCTGTGGGAGAGTCTATTTACAACAGAAATAGGTACGTTCCGGTATAACAGAATGATACTAAGTGAATAAAAAGAGGCTTTACTTTGTTGTCTCTAACGGACTTTTATTTATACAAATAGTATGTGCCGGAAGCATATATATTTCTATATGAGGATAAATATTAAATAATCTATAGCTAACACCGTTAAGACCTATTTATTTCACATTCTATCTATCTATCTATCTATCTATCTATCTATCTATCTATCTATCTATCTCGCTAGCTAGCTAGCTAGCTAGCTAGTGATATCTGATTCAGAATTTGACAGTAAAAAGAGAAACCATATATTCATTAACATTAAGAGAATGAAGCATGGAAAAAAAAGAAAAAAAAACGAAATAAAATTCACGCCGCAATCAATCCAGAAATTTTATTGCTTTTTCATTCATCAAGAGTTAATATTTTATTCTATCTTCAAATTCTCGGACGTGGACGATTTTTGATTTTTTTTTTTTTGCATCTTTAGTGTTTTGCAAAGACAGACGTATAGATTTTCTAAAGAAGAAACATTTTTCTTTTATTTAGTCATCCGACAGATGTCATCACCTTAAACATTTTTAGCGGATAACCATAGCTGAGTATACACTCCGTCTATTTTTAAGAAGTTATTAATTAATTCTTGTCGTTTATAAAATAAATAATGTTGTGAAAAATTAACGTGACACAGGTTATAAGTGTGCCATGTTGGAAATAGCATAAGCTGAAGTTAAGTAAGATTTCCTTGTCCGAGATTGTCTTATTTTCTTAATTATAAATAGCTGGATACTTTCCAGACAGACCATATCACATATATCCGAATATTCGAGAAAGTATTCAGGGTGGTAGTAAAAAATACACATAAATAAACGGAGCGACTTCTTAAATATGTGTATCCACAAAAATTACTTTTAAACTGATAATATATATATATATACGTGTGCATGCGTTCGAGAATATGATATATAATTTGAATTTTAAGTAAATTAATAACAACAAGAAATTATTCCGTCAAACGCGTCTCGTCCTTTAGAACAACATCAGACTAAAGCTATTACTGGTGGTAATCACATATGTGCATGAAGGAGTGGAGGATCATAAGAAAGCAAACGTTGGTTATAATCATGCACAAAGTGAAAATTACGAGAATGTTCGATACACTGAATTTGTATTTCTCCCTCCCATCT
The DNA here is from genome assembly GCA_903632075.3 of Acanthosepion pharaonis. Lineage (NCBI taxonomy): Eukaryota > Metazoa > Mollusca > Cephalopoda > Sepiida > Sepiidae > Acanthosepion > Acanthosepion pharaonis. The sequence goes on from CAHIKZ030000414.1 coordinate 817,870, forward strand.
ATCACAATCATACATATTATTTTTTAAAGTTCTAATGCATATGGCGAAAGAGAAAATAGCTGGGAAAACGTTGTCAAGAAATAGTGCAAATAATAGACTCTATACAGTAAACATCGTAATCTACCATCCACAAGATTTTGGCCAGTAATTCTCATGTAATTCTGGTACTATTGAACCGGAAACAATATCTGCCAGAATTGCCCGAATAAGCCATAAGATTGTGGGCAGAGATTCTTCTCAAATATCATTAGAATCTTCCGAATCTGATCTGGTAATGGTAAAAGTGATATTTTCAGTTGAATTTTAACGAAATATTAGACCCTCATTGCGGAAAGAGTTTTCATTCGGTTCAAAAATTTATAAAATCCTTGTCCTTGTTCAGGAAAATAGTTTTCTTATATGTAATATAATATGTTGGAGTGACATCTTGGAAAGACAAGGATTTACATTAAAGCATGAAGAATACAAGAGATGCAGAATGTCCTCTGGGTGACTGTAGCGGGGAGGGAGAATATGTCACCCATTAGACTGATTTTAATGGAAACAACCTGGATATGGACCCGGCTACAACGTGTGATTACGGCAGAGGATTTAACGCTTTACGCGGTTTACGTATCCATAAGGCACGCTGGTGCCAATAACGTAATTCTCCTATCGGAGAATGTAAATCAAGTGATGGGATTATGATTCTGGACTACACCCACAGCGTTCAGGATTTCATCATTGAGCGACAGCACCCTGAAGAAATCGTAAGTAACCAAGAATCCAGTGGTCCAAAGGTAACAATAAGGCTGTTTGGACAAATCTTGACAAAGAGCTTTCATTTATCATTAATAACAATCTTCAGGGCCAGATAGGGCAACAGATCAGTTCCTTTTGTAGAATAATATACGAGGTTTTCTTTGAGTGGTTTGGACCAGTAATGGAAAAGAAAGATAAAAAGAGGAAAAACGCCCAAATCGGCGACAATTCCAGAAAGGAAAGTTTCGATCAGAACAAAGATTACTGAAGCGCCGTTTTAAAGAAGCTCCAATTCATGAGAGGGCAGGCCTTCAAGAACTCATAAACGGTATCGGAAGGAAGATTCTAGTGATATCCAGAGCTGAAAATCAAAGGAAGCATCGGAAGAAAAAGCGCAGTCTCGAAGATCTCTCTTGATAAATCCGCATGCATTTGCTAAAAACTTTTCGTGGAAGCAAAGAGCGGCAAGCTTGATTTCCCACAGGAGAAGTTGGAGAATCACTTGAAGATGACGTCTCAGATAATATGCGAGATATACCAATCCCTCTTATAAAAGATTTACCAAGACATCACTATCCGACAGTTATGTTTGATGATAGTTGGATAAAAATAAGTCATATCTGATATTTTGTCCGAGAGGCGCGCGCTGGTAGTGCGCCTGGAATGAATGGAATATCATATAAACTATATAAAAACAGTCCATGCGTTCTTAGGAAACTTACTATACTCCTTCAACGGGTTTGGAAGCAGACTATTGTACCACAAGAATGGTGTTTGGCTGATGGTATTTGGATACCTAAAGAGATGGATTCAAAAGGCATTTCCAATTTTCGCCCCATATCCCTCCTTAATGTAGAAGGAAAAATATTTTTTGAACTCCTTGCTCGTCGCATGACATATCTTCTATAGAAAATGATTACATAAACACATCTGTCCAGAAGGCTAGGATACCTGGCTTCTCTGGTTGTCTGGAGCATGCACAAATGATATGGAACTCCATACTATCAGCCAAAAGAAATAAAACAGAACTCCATGTAGTATGGCTTGATCTTGCCAATGCATATGGGTCAGTCCTACACATCAATTAATAGGAATGGCTCTTGACTTTTTCAATTTCCCTGGCAAAATTAGGGAAATCATAATCAAGTATTTCGACTCAGCTTTCATGAGATTCCCCGTTAAAGATTACACTACCAAGTGGTAAAGACTTGAGATCGGTATCATGATGGGCTGACAAGGATGGTGTTTCTTACGCTACTGGCAACGGCCCGAATGAAGATTTGGACGACGCGACAGGTGGAAGTTTTGCGAGGCAATCGTCATTCACATCAGGATCTGATCCGATTCTTTGAGCATCAGCTCAAGATGAAGTTTAGAAGTGATGGAAAACGCTTGCATTCGATAATCTTCGCGAAAGGTGGGTGAAAGAGGCGAGCTTTGTCTCTTTGAAGGGGGCGAGCTTTGTTTTTCTTTTTAGGTTAACCTAGATCACATCTGGGTGGTTTCCTGTTTCGGTCCGCCCTTTTTTATCACGACTGGGTCAGCTTTATATTTTCCCATGGCCGTATTATTTTTCATCCTTTTCCCGCAACCGTAGTGAGAGAGCTTCTTGATTTTGTCCCATGGGCAGAATACAGTGGCCTCTCCATTTAAGGGTTGGATGCGCCCTACTAACATCAGTTACGTTTAATTTGATTTGTGTTAATATCTCAGTCTGTTACTGGGTTCATCTACCCTCCCTTTCATTTTTTCATCCTAAATATAATATATATTTCACTATCATTGAATTTTTATGGCATGGGACGCGTTTTGTAGGTCCCCCTAGAGAAGATATGGTATTATGGTACATGGACGATTGATTGGTGATGGACGAGTTCTTGTGGTGAATGGGTAAAATGTATTGAGTGAATGGGCTGTGAATCGGATTAGTTAGGTATAAGAGAGTTAGTGTGGACCAGCCTTAACCCCTCCCCTTTTTCGGCCTTGTGCCACAATTATGTAATTTTTACATAATAAATATCTAGAAGCTGCCAAGAAGAACAAACGTTTTATTTATTTCATTACAAGAATTTACAAAAAGGAACGATCAATTAGCTTATCTTCATACCCTACTTGGTGGTAAACGCTGCTGATGGCGCCAGGCGTGACAGTCCCGCCATAGCCACCGAAACAGTGTTATCACCCCTGGACGGCGGCTGATGTAGACAGGGTATCGCACGTGCTAACACACGTTGTATGTTAAAAAAAAGACCAAAAATATTGTAATAAAATATAATATAATATGTAATAGTTTTCACTCTTTCTATTAATTAATGGAGTTTTCTTCCGAAACTACTTGTTTCAGTTACTGCGGCACGTAAACGTCTTGATACTGTTTCTGTTATTTGTTAAGTTCTTTGTGATTCTGTAACGTTAGAATATGAGATGTAATGAAGCACACTCCTCCACGACCCACTTGATTAATTCGCTTCTATCCATTTTTAATTATTGATCTGAGAAAATGGTTTCTTTTTGAGACATTTCATATGAGAGTTTAAATCCGACGAAGACATTTAAAACATTATACGTATTTTGAAGTTAATATTTTCGTTATATCTTTGGGTGGGTAGGACTTATTGCGACTCCAGATATGGGCAAATAGCACCCCCCTGAACAAAACACGATGGAAGTAAAAAATACATATTTCTAGTAAAATAACAGCAATGCATTTTTATATAAAAATAATGAACAGCAATACATATTTAGAGTAAAATAACTGCAATAAATTTCATAAAAAAATGACCAACAATAAATTTTATCTATAATTGAAGTCATACAATTGCGTTTAAAAATACTTTATTAAAGCCATAAAAACGTGTTCAAGATATTTAGATTAAATAACCTATAGTTTGATAGAAAGAAAATCAACCACCCAACATTGTTCTATCTTTACAAACAAAATGTATTTGAATCTTAATGTTGGTAGCCGAAGCTTTCATTTTGGTATGAGATACGAGTAAGTCACCTGAAAAGAATTTGTTCAAAGGTTTTGTGGTAGAGGAATTATTTGCCATTACCATCTGTGGGCTACGTTGCTTAATTAGGGTTAATAGAAATTTAGCAGAATTCAATTATTTTCTTAGATTACTGATTAAAACTGGCTTCAAACGGATAAATCTTTTAAATCTTCGAAGATAATCGATTATCAGACCGTATAATCTTCTGTTACAAAAAACAAAAAGAAGTATCCAATAAAACATACCACATCACTTAATACCTTCCAATACCAGGAACAACAAAATTAGATTCATATCTTAATATACAATTAAACTTTCAAAATGAGAATGGAACCAAACGAAACTGAATAGTTCCGATACAAATAGACTAATGCTTATCAAATTTGAATAAAAAATATTTAAAGAAAAATTGAATAGGATAGGCAAAGATTATCGTGCAATGTCTGTAAATGGAGTGAATACAACTTGTGTGAAACGACTCAGCTTTGAGTGGATTTCCTGAGTCTTCAATCCTCCGTGGAAGTGGTTAATTAAATTTCGACATCCACCCATCTTTAAGCTTATTATTTTTAGAAAAGTTAATCATTGTAACATAAACCTTGAGATTTTTTTTCGATCCCTTGCAAGATCTTCTCATTTTATTTTTCCCTATTTTTCTTTTTTTTTCTCTTCCCTCAACAATTTCTCTCCGTATTTCTTTCCCAATTATCAATTTCTAAAACTTCCTTTGTTAATAAAAACTACCGACATCGGTAATGAGAAAAAAACAGCAAAAAGTGAAGAGGTTGTCCACAAATTAAGTTTTGCTAAAATACACATTTGACTTAAGTTATATTCACTTAATTGATTTAACGACATTTCAATCTATTCTTGGCCATTCACAGTCGATGTTTGCAGTCTTTCGAGCAGACTGATTTTTAGTCAGTGCCTTCTGACATTTAAATATGATCTCATGGTATAAAGTATTTTCTTGAGTGTGTGAATGTAAGTGTCAGAAGCTTGTATTGCCAGTCGGTTGATCTGGCTCACCAATCCAACCGTCTCTCCTGGATAAGGGGTAAAGTAGAGAATTTCAGTTCTCATGTCCATTCAATCTCACGGATCGGTGACACCGTCATTCCGTCGTCAAGGATTGCCAATGAGATTGATTAACCATGAATTTTTCAACGGAGGGGCCGTGGTGCTTACATTGACATTTTCTAATCGCTGACTATATAGTAATAAAATACAAGATCATTTTAGTTTATATATGAGGGTGATTCATAAGTAATTTCGGCTTTGGATAACCAATTGTAGTGTTGAATGTATCATCCTCAAGAAACGCACCTTAAATATGTCATAACTAGTGGTGAAATATAGGCCACATACCAAAATGTTCAGCGCAAAAGACAGTGGATTGACAAGGATAATAGTTCACAGCCTACCTCAAAAGCTAAGCTCCAATGTAGAAAGGTAACTTTGGGCGTATAGTGCTATCCTTGAGGTATTGTTAATTGAGAGTTCTTAAAATGCATTTAGACACTAAATGCATATTTTTATACGGCTGACCGCTACAAAATATCGAGAATCGTTTCCTCGATTGTTCAACTGCACTTATCAACATGAGAAATGCTGTTCTCTTCCATGACATCGAAAGTCGCTATGGCATAGGGAAAGAATAACAGAGAAGAAAAATGGAAGTCGGCTTGTTTGTCTGAGCTCACAAGGGAAATTTTTTTCTATTGAAACCCAAATTCAAGACTTTGTCGAATGTAACATGATTTGTATTAACAACCTACAAATACACACACACAGACATATATATATATATATATATATATATGTGTGTGTGTGTGTGTGTGTGTGTGTATATTCCACGATGTTAACTATGGCTCAACCTAATATTTAGAACAAAATTTAATGAAAGAAAATATGAAATATTGTTGCGGTATTTTCCGCTAAACATTATATTGTTAAACAATTTCACACCTAATGACAAATTCATCAAGAAATCATTAAAGTCGCAAGCAATTAAGACGTTTTAGTCTACAGTTCACTCTCTGTTACAAGGCTTACATGTGGCGCTTTTGACAATCACCGGTTTTGTGAGTCAAATGGTGAGATTTGAAACTTTTGAATAGAATTCGCCTACTACTAGATTTCCAAAGTCTGAACGCAGTGTACACAATTGGTAGAGAGAGATTAGGCTAAAGTAATCTTCTGCAGATATCAGCGCTAAACTTGTGATTAATAACAGAATGTGTAGGATTCGTATTTACTCAGCAAAGATAGAAATATGGACGTCGTTGAATCTAAAATGCAACTGTATTGCATAACGGTGAAAAAGCGCCAGTAATTTAAAAGAGTTTTAATACATTTGGCTTAGTAATTGGAAGGCGAATTTCAATATTGTCAATCTTCAGTATATATATATATATATACTTGTGTATGTGTATATATATGTGTGCCTGTGTATATCTTTTTATTACACACACACACATATATATATATATATATATATATATATATATATATGTGTGTGTGTGTGTGTGTGTGTCATTTATTACACAACGAGCAACCCACATATTTATAAGTCAGATAATTTTAGAAGCCATTTAATACATTTGGCTTAGAGAAAGGAAGCAGAATTCCCAAATTGCCAATATCTATTGTCAATATATATATATATATATATATATATATATATATATATATATATATATATATATATATATATATATATATATATATATATATATATATATATATATATATATATATATATATATATATACATATGTATATATGTGTGTGTGTGTGTGTGAAAAGTGTGTGTATATAAATATAAATATATAAATAATTATTCATATATTATATGCGCGGTACTTATTAGAAAGCGCTCAATATCAGAGATGGAGCTAACATATTTGGTTGGATTGATGTGAGTTTGTGATCCTGGGTTTCACGCTTTTGCGATCGTCAGACAAACTCTGACGATCGCAAAAGCGTGAAACCCAGGGTCACAAACTCACATCAATCCAACCATATATATATATATATATATATATATATATATATATATATATATATATGGGAGTGTTAGTGTGTCTGCGTTGGTGCGTGATTCTTACTAAAAAATGGTATATATCAGAAAACTTATGTTTCATGTTTGAGAACCTTTGTTTGCTAAAGCTCTAAAATTTATTGATAATTTTTACAGAACATTGTTACAGTAGATTCTATTGCCGACACACACACACACACACACACACACACACACACACACACATATATATATATATATATATATATATAAATATATATATATATATATATACGTGTGTGTGTGTGTGTGAATATATATCATTGATATTCGAGAACGTCATCGAGTGTATTGTGGCAAACTAATTTCGGG
>CAHIKZ030000414.1:830000-872500 GCA_903632075.3 Acanthosepion pharaonis
ATTATATATATATATATATATATATATATATATATATATAATACCGACTGTCAATCCTTGTAACAGATTGTAAACTAAGACTTCTTATTTGCTCACGACTTCAATGATTTGTTGTATTTATCATCAACTCTGTAATTTCTAACAGTGTAATATTTCGCTGGAAAGACCGCAATAAAATTAATATCTTTTCATTAAATTTTGTCTTAAATAATAGGTGGGGTTATATATTTTTATTTTGTTAAATTTATTGTTCAATATATAGTTTATACATTTAAACAGTCATCATGATGGACAATGAGCTGTTGACACAAATTGTGTACCTTTCGACGAACTCTTGACAGCAGTCATTACTTATGTAATGCCTAATATAGAATTACCCGGATTTTGTACTTTGTTAGCATGTAGTCAGCGATTAGAAAACGTCAATGTAAGCACCCCACTCTTTAAAGGATTGATTGTGGTGTCTGTGTTGTTGGCAACCCTTGATGATTCACAGTGGAATTAAGGTGTCTGAGTTTTTTTCTGAGCTTGTAGGCTTAGTTGTGATGAAAACTGAATCACTGTATTTCGTCCCTTATCCGAGCAAGACGGTCGGATAGGTAAGCCAGATGAAGCGGCTGGTAATGTGGACATTTAAATTCACGCACTGAATCAAATAATTTGTAATATTAAATCATTCCAATGCGAGATGCCATCAAGATAAACACTATAAATAATGTCATATATAAATAACCGAAAACGGTGCTTTAAGAGTCAAAAATCAACAGTGAATGGCCCAGAGTTGATTGAAATGTCGTTAAATCTATTAAATACATATAACATTTGAAAGCTGTGCATTTTAACAACATTTAATTCCTTGATTAACTCTACAAATTCGGCTCTTCTTTCTCACAACAGAAATCAGTAGTTGTTATTAATAGAGGACGGGTTAGAAAAATATTATCTATAAATAATGGCTACAGGTTTTTCCTTCATAACATAAATAGATTGTAGTTGACAAATTAAAAGAATCAGATTGTGTGTGTGTGTCTGTAACGTTTATATATTGGATTGGATTTCCTACATTTTTCAACCGATTTCAACAAAACTTCACAGGACTACATAAAATTACCTTGTGGTGGTTCTAACAGCGACAAAAATGGTAAAAATATAATTCTTTTTGCACAAAATCAATTTGAAAACACGATTAAGAGACATCGTGAAAATAGAAGGGGGACAACTCACATCGGGTTGTTTGTGTGTGTGGGTTCCTTTAAATATGGGAGCGGATTTCCTATATATTTCAGCCGATAAAACAAAACTTCACTTTTTTTATTTTTTTGGCAGGTAGTGTTTCTTATTCTCTTGCACACTTTTTTCTTTATTTTTAACATTCAGAATGCTTTAAAAATTCCATTTACAAGACAATTATTTATAATAAAATTCTATTCAATCGGGAGATTCATAACGATTGAAAACAATGTTTTTGTTTGAGTTTGGGTTTGACCAATTCGTAAAAAAAAAAAAAAAAATAATAATCTTTGTCAATTTTATTTTTCAGTCTTTATGATGGTGGATACTTGATCTATCCCTTACAGTTATATCCCCGGGCAACGCCGGGCTCTATTGCTAGTATAGATTATAGAATATACATATGGAATATTGAATGGCGTTACTGCACAAGTCACTATTACATCCAAATATTTCCCACAGGAATGACGTCAGGGAAGAAACGGAGCCAAATTATTGTAGGGGAAAATAATCAGTGTGTTATGAATCTGTTGCCTTTGAATAATATCAACTGATTATATCAGTGAAAAACAAATTTTCATATCTATAATATTATTTTCGTGACTTTGGGATCAACTTGTGTCAAAGTTTCCCTTTCTCCATATAAAAAGCATTCCGCATTTCGTAGTTAAACACTTGGTTTTACTGTTGGTTTAAGTTTATAAAATATTTACATTAAAATAATTTCCCAGGAAGTAGAGTTCTCGTGTTTACATGTATTATGCATTCTAGTAGCGTTTGGTATTTCCTTCCAAACACATTGCTTTTGATCTTGACGAAAAGTAACAGCTGGATTATATCCTAATTTTCTCTATGATACGATTTAACCTTCCAATCAACATGGAATAAAAAATCTTTTGAAATTTGGACAGGATCGAAAATATATAACAATTAAACACAGATATTCACTTTTTACTTTTTAGAAAGAGAACAAACTAAATTTTAAGAAAATAAAAATAATTGTGGGTTAATATGTTATACTCACTAATCCATGCAGAGAGGGTATTTTTGCCACTTAGGAAAATCTGCACTTTAAACAAGTGAAAGAAATAAGTGGGAAAGGGATACAAATAAAATTTGTTGGGCGAATAAAAAAATAAAATCGGAATAAGGATCTTGTAAGAGATTCTAAAAATGTCTAAGTCTGGGTGTTACAATGATGAAACTCGCTAAGAATAATAAGCTTAAAATTGGGTGGGTGCTAAAATGAAATTAAAATCTTCCACCTAGAAATGAGGACTCAGGAAAGCCTGGATCATTTCACACAAATTTTATTCTCTACATGTAACCACCTGGCCCGAAAAATATTGCCGATCCAGTTAAATGTTTGTTTAACTGTTTGTATTTAATTTTGGTAGGCATTGGTCTATTTGTTTCGGAACTATTCAATTTCCTTTGGTTCCATTCTACTTTTGAAAGTGAAATTGTATATTAAGGTATGAATCTAATTTTGTTGTTCCTGGTATTGGAAGGTATTAAGTGATATGTTATGTGTTATTTCAAACAGCTTTGTGTGTTTTTGTAACAGCAGATTATACGGCCTGATAATTGAATATCTTCTTAAGATTTAAAGAATTTAACCGGTTGAAGCTAGATTTAATCAGTGATTTAAGAAAATAATTGAATTCTGCTAAATTTTTATTAACCCTAATTAGACTGCATTGCACATAGACGGTAAAGTCATCCATTACTATAACTCCTCTACCACAGAGCCTACGAACAATTATTTTCAGGGGTCTTTTCTCGTATATCATACCAAAAAGAAAACTTCTTTCTGCCTCATCAAAAGCTTTTTGCCTGTAAAGATACACCAATGTTGGTGGGTTGCTTTTGCTTAGTGGCATATTTATGGCGAAATCTAAATAATTTTAACACCGTTATATGGCTTCAACTAAGTATATTTCGAACGTTATGACTTCAATGAAATACATTTTAAAGGCAATAGTATATCTCCAATATTGGATAAATGTATTGTCGGCTAATTTTCATATAGAAATGTACTGCTCATATTTTCCTATAAATATGTATTTTTATATGTTCATAGTTTTGTCTGAGGGTTAAATATTTTCCCATATGTGGAAACGTAACTAGTGCTACCACCACAAATATACCACTAAAATGTTAACTTGAAAAATTGTTCAATGATCTGAAAAAGCCTGGTCAGATTTAGATACTCACATGAAATATCTCAGCCAAGCATTTTCTCAGATTAATATTTAAAAATGGATACAAGTAAATAAATCCAGTGGCTCCTCATGACTAGTGTCCTTCGTTATGTGACGTTGTCTGGCGTTACAGAATCACATATATCATAAGCATCGTCACTTGAAGCCAAAACAATCACATAATCAAAGGTTTTACTTTCCCCACTAACTAAAACATGTGGTTTCGGAAGGGAACTCGAATAATTACTAAAAGGAGCAAGTACTATTATACATCAGAACCTTATTTTCCTGAAAAAAAAAATTAAGACAAATATTTTCTAAGTTTCCACCGAAGGTAATGCCAAATCTTCGCACAAGAATACTAAATATTTCGTTAAAAGTCAACTAAAAATTCCAATATCATGTTTACCATTACCAGATCAAATTCAGAAGATTCTAATGCTATTTAAGAAGAATCTCTGTCCACAGTCTTATGGCTTATTCGAGGAATTCAGTCAAATATTGTTTCAGGCTAAATAGCACAAGAACTACATAAGAGTTACTCGCCAAAATCTTGTGAATGGAAGATTACGATGTTTACTCTGGTGAGAGAATTATTGGAACCATTTAGGAAAACATTTAGATAGATTTTATGCGAAATATGTTATGATTTGCAGTGTAGTCGGCAGAGAAGTATTTCATTTTTTTCTCGCTTTTTTTCTCTTTCGCCATATGCATTAGAAATTAAAAAAAAATACGGATGGCAGTTATAGACGGGAGAGAGGAATATAGATTCAGCATCTCGAACATTCTTGTAGTTTTCGTTCGGTGCATAACTATAACCAAACGTTTGCTTTTTTATGTCCCTCCTCTCCTTCATGCACATATTTCCACTAGTAAAACCATTGCTTTAATTTGATGTTGTCAAACGGAATAATTTTATGTTGAGTTTAAATAACTTCTTTTTGGTTGTACTTAAAATAAAATCAGAAATGAACATTGGATTCTATTTAAGAGCATAATATTTACACGAAAGGGAGAAATGTGTTAAAATACATTCAAGAACCTTCAATACCATATTTCATATTCAATGCGAAGCAAAAGGCTCATAAAATATTCCAAAGTAGAAGAGCTGTCCTTTCTGACAAACCCAATGAAAAAAATATTATTCTACCCAGTAACTCTTTTCATAACTGCAAACGAAAAGAATTTATCTTAACTCAACATAAAATTTGCCACACCTACGTCTAAAACTATGAAAGACTTGATCAATGAAATACAAAACAATCAACCAAGATCGAAGGAGGAATTTACTCTATCAACTGCAGGAAATGCCAGAATGAATAGAGTGGAGAAACTTCAAGAAGTTTAAACAAAGTCTATAAGAACACAAAGGGACATTTAAATAACAACAACCCACAAAAAAGAAAATAATCAACTAAGACGAAAATGTCTGGAAAGTGCCTTGATCACTAGTTCAGCCACAGTAAATTTGCGTGCAAGCTCATACGATATATAACCATTTTTGGTAGATGTTCTGTTGTCAAAGTGTGGGATAATCAGGGGCAAAGGTGATGGAGAGATTAAAGAAAAAGAATACAGATAAATTTGGCTGTACTGAAAATATTCTTTCAAAAATGCTGAAACTACCAGCGTCTCTCGTTTTGTGCGCATGTGTAGACTAAAGTGTTTTTTTTTCCTCGGCTATTTATATATACGGATCAGTGGTGCATTGTGGGTAGTCTATTTTGGCGGTTATTATGCCAGAAGTCGTTTACTTGTTTATTTATTTGGGTTAGATTATTATTCTTGTTTTTATTTATTTTTATTTTTATTTATTGATTTTTGTTTTATATTCGGTGTTTTATTAACGTAGTAAAAATTTATATCGTTCGTTTAATAGTTTTGTTTTGCTTTGTGAAGATAATTAAAGCTATTTATTCAATTTTGGGGTTGATTGCTGTAGTTTATTCTAACTATTATTTTGGCGGGAGCAGTTTTTAATTTGTTTATTACTTCATTTATTTATTTGGATTGATTATCTTGTTTTTTTTTCTAACGATTAATTTATCGGGATCGGTTTGTAATTTGTTTATTTATTTATTTGGCCTCATTTAGATTAATTTATTTTAATGTTTTTTTTTATTATTTATTTATTATACTGTATATTTTTATTTACTCTTTTTGGTTTTCGATTTTTAAGTAGTATTTTTTATCGTTATATAACAGTTATAGCTTTTATTTTCGTCCGAGTTTTGGTTTGATTTTTATAGTCTAACATTTTAGATATAATGGTTTGTTAATTTGTTTATTATTTAATTTACTTGTATGGGTTCATTGATTTGTTCTTTTATTCTATTTCGTCTATTCTAACGGGTGTGATTTGGTATTTTGTTTGGATTAATTTATTTTACTTATTTTATTGTCACTTTGTTTATTTACTTCTTTATTTTGTTGTATTTTTTTCAGTTTTCAATTTTTAAGTAGCCTACTAAAAAATTGTTTCCATGTCTGCATTTTGAGATGAGCTCGGATCGTTTATTTAACAATTTATTTTGGTCTGGTAAGGTATTGATAGTTATTTTTTCCTCCAAGCAAAGTTTGCAAGTTTTGGATTGGTTGTTGTAGGCTGATGATCTTTTCCTTATTTGCCAAGATATTTTTGGTGTGATGTTCGTTTTTAATTTCCCAGACATATTTAGAAAGCATTTTGCTGTTCGAGTATTTACTATTTGAGAAAGATGTTTTGTGTGCATAATTTCTTTGTTTCTAGGCTCCTTCAGTTACTCCTATGTATACTTTTTCTTCATTATCTATACCAACCAATCCAACCCCTTCATCTTTTCTTTATTTTATTTAATATTTTACCTTTTTGGCAGACTTGCTCGCCAGAGAATCATAAAAGTCTCGATCACTTGTGATATTATATACATACGTACATGCATTCATGCACCCACGCACTGTGCGTGTATGTATCATGTGTATATATTGTTTTATTCTCTCTTCTGAGAATTCCTGTTTATTATGTTTCTGTGAGTACTTGTGTGTGTGTGTGTGTGTGTGTATGTGTGTGTGTGTGTGTGTGTGTGTGTGTGTGTGTGTGTGTGTGTGTGAGTGTCCGTATAATAGGACTCACTTCCACTGTTTGGTATATATATATATTTGCTCACTATGCAGAGATTAAGGTCAGCTTGTTTAATTTTCAAGCCGAAGTAATATAAACATCTCCACCTGTCCTCTGACTATTTTAGATCATATAGTATTTTACTAGATTGTTTTCTCTCGCTACAAAATTAAATGTTATATTAGTAAAACAGTTTAAGACTTATTTTAATATTACCGATTTTTTTTACCTCTGCCGATGCTCGCTAGCATGAATTATGGAGGAGAATTAGTTAGCGAACCACACGATTTTACTTTTGGGTGCTAGATTTCACCCGGTGTTATTCTGGAATTAATCAAGTGAAAAATATCAAATATGTTTGCTAAGCCTTAGAGATGCCAAAGTGAAGATGCTAAAATACGCGCGAAATCCGAAGTTTCATTGGCATGGCAAAAGATGTCTTTCAAATTCTAATAAACAAGAAAAAAATTGTTCAAAATAAAGAAATGCATGATAAAACGGTACGCAATATAAAATCTCCAATTTGGCAGTGAATTTTATACAATTTTCTCATAGATGAAGAGGATCCATGAGGAAACAGAAATGAGCTTTTACAGAAGGATACTGAGAACGCCATGAGAGAAGCGCGTAATCAACAAGAAGGTGTCGATGAGAATAGAAACAAAACGTTATCCAAAATCAGAAAAACGCGTTTGAAACTTCTGTGTTCCATAATGAGGAAAGTAGACTAGGAAAAATTGAAACTCGTTGGAGACATAAATGTCAAGAGAGTCAGAGGAAAATATCCGGTAATAAAATTAACAAACTTGTGGAAATGGATGTCAGAGAGAGAGAGAGAGAGAGAGAGAGAGAGAGAGAGAGAGAGAGAGAGAGAGAGAGTATTAAGGAAATTCAAAAATATGAACATTGTTAAGAGATACAAAGTATAGGAAATTATGGAGGGTCATAATATTTCTCAACCTTGAGGGACGTGATAAATTCCCTATATTGCACTGAATGCTATATCAAATATGGCTTGTTTCTATAGAAGAACGACGAAAATAAAACGCTTCGAGTACTCAAAACTTCAAGATAAGTCAAGAGGAAATCGGCAGGTAATCTATTTAATGAATCTGTGTGTATTTTAGAACAAGACCTACGAGAAAAAAGAGCTGGTGCAACTAAGCAAGTATTTTCTAAAGTAACAAAAGAAATTTCTTGGTTGCCATGATCGACTAATTCCTAAAAGAAGAATTTGAATATATATTTGTTAGATATCACAATTATCGCAGCACAACTGATAAAGCGATTCATTTCCGTGTTATAAAAAAGCCAGCGACATTTTGACCAAATAAAAAATACCGCAATTTTGATCTCGTCAAAGTTGCTAAATATGTCGTTTGTATAATCTTTCCATCCTAATTATTTCATATTTAAATGTGGATGTCGATAAAGTAAATATGGAATAGTATGCTTCAGTATTTCCATTCGGAGTGAAAAGAGTACCAAACACTTACGTAATGTCAGTTCTTCTATATAGGACCTTGAAGCAAAAGATATGTGGTTAGACAGAAACATGCTGAGAATACAGCGTACTGAACATAAGAGAAATGACGAAGATTTAAAGGAAATAGAAACAAAAAGGTCACATATATATAACACAAGAAAAAGACAGTTATCATTTCTGGAGTATAATAATGAAATAAGAAAGGTTTTAAATGTTGGCACCCATAAAGTATGAAGAAGACAAGCGGAGCAGCAGAAAACAACACATGACCTACCAAACGGGCTTGTGTACATTGATAGTTGAACAGGGTTTATGGAAGATAGAAAAAAAAAACTTACTAACAGGTATAAATTTAAGGTTGAGCTAACTTAATTTTTTAATAAAATACTACTTAAAAATAAACAAAAATGACTAAAGATACCGCGCGCAAAAACAAACAACCAAAAACAAGTTAAAAAAAAAAAAGTTTATTTGTCTCGTTCACTTCACGGTTTCATGTACTTTTAAGGATCATTAATTAACTAATTTCTATATGCTAGAAAGTTGAAATTATCAGCTCAAGCCCCAGGGTGCCATCAATACTGGCTGTATCTCTTCTTTTGGGAAGAGGCTGGGGTCATTACCGGCGCCTGATTCGTCCCTAAAAGACAAGTGCCGAGGGGGCTTGAGCAATTTTTGTACAGCTTTCCGGAAATCCTACATTAAAGTTCGATCTTGTGTCACATTCTTTCGCGACGTGGGCGAGTGGAAATACCTACTTTCTCTTTCTAATTATATAATTGAATGTAAATTTTGAAAATTATAATATAATCATTAACGCAAATCTATTGGGGGGGGGGCAAACATTCATTTAACAACCAAAGCAACAATTTTTTACTTTTAAACCAGATTATTGTTTGATTTTGAGTTTTGTCCAAGTACTTTTTTTTAACTTACTTGAATTTGATTTAATATTATTTTAACTGTCCTAAAAATTATGCAGTTCTGGTTGTAGAAAGAAATTTTACGAAATTTGCCTACAAAGTTAATCATTTAAGTTTTAGTATTTTTGATACAACTTATGAAAGTAAGAAACATTTTATGTTTAATATTTTGCAATATCAGATGAAGTAAAGATTTAATGTTGCTTTTAGTTTAAAAAAAGAAAATTCTGGAGGGCCATGATCGACATGGCCCTGATATTTGATGTCATATAGAAGAAGAAGGACGCCTAAACATCGAACATATTAAAGCTCTCAATATAACATTTTCACCAAGCTCTAACAGTTTCTACTGAAGCAGCATCCAAAATTACCGAGTGGAAGTTAAAAATGAAAACATACTTCAATTCTACAGATACGTGCGATAAAAACAAATATATCGTAAATATTCTTGTTTTAGGCTACGTTAAATTTGGATAAAATATAAGAACACTTAAAGCAATATCGATTACTTTTGCTTTAAAAAAAAATGGATGTACAAGTGGCGATGGGTAAATTGTTGTCTAACTTAAGTAAAAATTAAAAATAATACTGGCATGTCATTTTAACAGATATATTTACCAAAATTACATAAAAATATATCTCGAAATAGTAAATTCATTGGCTTCAAACATGACCCTCAGATGAATTGGTAATCTTCTGAAGATTTTCTAGGCGGGTTCCTTGTTTATTCTGGTGAATGCAGTGATAATCCTTGCCTCCATATTTGGTGTTACAATGAGTTTTGCTGGACTCTCGATCAACTGCATCCCACACATAATAATCAAGGAGGAGTTAGGTGTGCGAAAAGAGTGATAAGGTCTCATAAAATGTCTGAGAGGAATGACTGGTTTCTCCGTCTTGTGTGGCATGGTGCAGATTCCTGTTGCCAGACATAGGGACTTCCAGCAGCCACCCTCTTGATCTAGGGCTGAACTACCTCCTCAGAGCACTTGATGTAGGCCTCCGTGTTGAGTCTGAGGTCCCTTGGGAAGGTGAATGGAGGCATAACGTCGCCATCACTAGTGATCACTCCAAACAGCTACTAATTCAACTCATTGCGAATCCTCTGTAGTGTCCTCAGATTGAAACACAAACACATTGAAATGTTCATATTGGAACTTCCGGTGCGAATGCCAAATAAAAAATGGCAACAATTTACCTGTCACATTGTAAATCCCAGTGTTTAAAATATATATTTTGATTAAAGGGAATTATTGAAAATAAATCACAGAAAATCACAGTTTTGCAATGTAAACCGATACTACATATTCATTTATTCGTTTTTGCGTTATTGACGCTTCAGATTAATCATGGTGACACCAATTTTCATCTTCTATGAAAATCACCAGCAACATTATTCTTTCCTGTCTGACAAGATATAAAATGACTGTCTAATGCTTCTTTCTGGTAATTGCGCATCTGCTTGCTTTCTGCATCTTTCCTATATTTTGTAAACGTCTTGCAACTGTTGCTTCATCTACACCAAGAATTCCAACCAATTCTAACATTGATTGAGTGGATATGTCATCCAAAAGAGCTTGCAATTCATCACTTGAAAATTTTCTTGCTGTCGACCACTGCGTCGCCGGTCCGAAAATTCAGCTTCACTCAACTCAAACTTCGCAAATTATCCACGAGAAGTAATGTCTGAATCGGAACAATGTTCATAGTTTTCATCAATCAATGTCATCTCTTCAGGTGCTGTCTTTGTTCAACTTCCAAAGGAACAACATGCAGTGTTGCATGTGTATCTTGTGCGCCAACAGTTTTATTTTTTTTTGTTTCCTTCCCCCCTTAAATCAAGATAAAAAAACAAAAAAAACAAACTACATACAGAACAGACAAAATCGGTTTAAATTGAGTTTTCAGTCAACGTTTTTTTTTAAAAGAAAATTCGAACTTTTACACAACTTATATTTCGTCAATTGATAACAATCTGAGGCAAACTTATTAATGAATGTTATTATTAACGATCCAACATGCACTCTAGCTAAACTTCTATATACTATAGGTCTTCCAATATTGCAGTTAATTCCGGACAATAGCATCACAGATGCAACAGAGATGAGGTTCTCCGGAATAAAATGAAATCTTATGCTTAGAAGCTTAAAGAGATAGTTGAAATTTATGAGGCACATATCTTTCAACTATTTCAACAGTAGATTTAGAAGGTGATACGGACAGAAGAGTCACTTGCTGAACTACTGTTTAATATCAATTCTCCAATATCACATTTTTATCAGCTTTATTCGAAATTCGTTTGGACTAACATAAAATGTAGTTAAAAAAACGCAATAACCGAAAACTGTTAATCCAAATATAAATGTTTAAATATAAGCGTGTTTTGTTTAAATTCAAACGATAATAACTTGACAAATGATTGGATTTAGAACAAGGTGACACTAGATCTCAAATATTATATAGAATGGTCTAATTTCAGACAAGCTATAACCCACTATCTTGGAAAATTTTTAAAAATGCCAAATGTCCGCTTGTGAGACCACTGTGCAATGGTGTATTTCTTGTTTTTTAATTTGAGTAACATGATTATGCAACAGTTACGAACAAACGGTAATGATTTTTAATGTTTGCAGCAATTATTTTAAACGAGGCTTAAGTTATTTGGCAAAGAGTACAGGTGGACTTTCTAAATCATGGTTTTTTAATATTAGGAAAATTTATGTTTCAAATGAAAATAAGAAATGAATGTTTAACAAGTTTCATTATTGCAACGACTGTCCACTAATAAAGATATAAGAGTAGTGGTGAGAGTAGCCGTTTCTATCAAAGAAAAATTCGAAAATTATTGACCGAACAATAAGCGTTAGTGGTTGAAATTTATAAAATCTCTGTCAAAAACAGTTTTTCAGCAACATAGGTGATAATAATGGATATGAGAATATCCATTATTATCAGCTTCCATTATTGATGGGGACTTTCAGACTAACCTTTCTTCTGGAAGTAATTGTGGAATATCAACGTTTTGATCAGTCTTTTCTTCGCGTTAAATGTGCTCTTCATTGTAGTCTTTGCTGCTATGGAATGTTTCCAAGTGATTTCTTTTATTTGTCACAGTTCTTTATGCTTGATTCTATAGCGCCAGTAGCAATGTGTGAAATATATAATAAAAAATAATCCAGTAATCTGGAGATATCTAGATGACATGCTTCGTTGTGAATCATTGTGAAGAGAATTTTGACAGTTGGCATAAGGTTTGTGACCCATAACCAAATTAAGATAAGGATATATTCTCTTTAGAATTATAGACACTAAGGATTTTATGAGATTTTTCATGGCTGAAATGTTTAACTATGTAATGGGTGGAAATGTTAAAGTTAGACGCTTCCATGCAAGAAATATTCGCCATTCACTGGACCTAACATTTATTGTTAAGATTGGTTTCACTTTATATTTTTTTCTTAAAACGGGTTATTTTTCCTGGAAATTAAATTTCTTAATTCTACCCATTATCATAGCTCTTCTATTACCGACGAAACTTTCTCTCCTAGCCTTTTGTTTCAGCTATGTGGAAAAGCCTGTATAAAAGGACGAAGAGGATTAGCAACACTATATGTCTGATGAATATGCAAGTAACTAGGTAACACATTTTTGGATGAAACGCAAAGAGAATGTTCATTATTTTTCACCAAATTTTACGTAATCTTCTATAAGGTTCTCTTATAATATTTCCGCATTTCTATCATAAATATTAGATCAAAACTTATTCTATGAATATAGATAATTTATAGTCCACCATTCTTGAAAAATCATGGTCCTTGCTAAGATATGCAGGCTTCATTCGCTCGAAACAATTTTGAACTAATGCTCTGAAAGCGGTTGACAATTTAAATGATTTTGAACAAGTTTTTCGTCCTGCATGATAAACATATGGAAGTCTTAGTCTGACGAGGAGATTTAAGAACATTACTCGAGTTCTTAGGTTAATGAATTGAATTTCTAAACATTTCTGCTATTAGGCGAAACTGTATTTATCACATTCTATTCTATTTTCAATTTCCTCATCTTTGGAACTAATATACTTATATTTGTTAGAAGTGATCCATAAACCGACATATTTTAATTGATTATTTACTGTGTGGTATACCTCTAAGTCAGTTTTGGCTTTTGCTATAAACTTCAAGTTTGATCCATACAAGGCAAGTGGACTCACTTGCATACCTGCAATTGTACATAAAAAACGTTTTGAACAGACCTCTATTCTCCATAAGTTCTACAATTGATGCCTTGCTGGTTCTTCTTTCTCAGCTTTTTGGGCGTCTTCCGCTGCATTTGCTGGTTTTAAGAACATTGATGCACTATCTGATCCTCCAATCATCGAAATTTTAGTTCCTTAAATCTCTTTTGCTCTAATGAAGTCCGACTAGGTTAAGCATCTCACCAAGCAGTGTCTTCTTTCGAAGAATGAATGGTGACTTTTGCTTTTCTCTGTCAACCAGCGATGTTCTGACGATTATTCCAAAAGTGTCTGTCAAACTTTAGATAAGAAGGGCTGTTGATTTAGATATCTAAAAAGAAGTTTAACAGTGTTTAGAATGATGACCTTTATGGTCGTTTCTTTGATTTCATTCAATATGTTTTGTCAAATCCTGTAATGAATGTTGTCTTGGACGCCCAATCTTCTAAATCATTTTGTATTAATGCGACTGTAAGCTAAGTATTTATCCTTGGTCACACTCTGGTTCTCATTTTCATGAATGACATTCGGGATATTATCAGTTACCGACTTGTTATCCATGCCGATGCCAAAAACATTTACTCGTGCCTTAATAGCAAATCTTATAGGCTAGATAAAACAATATTGGCAGCTGATCTGAAGTTTCTCGAACATTCAATCCGGTAAATGTAATTAATACTTTTTAATTTAACCCCCCCAAAAAAAAAAACAGTGCATTTACTTAAATAAGTTATAGCTATAAAAATAAAATACATTAAATAATTGTCATAATATATATAGTCATCCCCCGACAAACTGTTTCGCAACTAATCAGTGTAGCTAGACATCCAATAGTCTCAAGGCAGGATCGAAACCCGACTGATTTGGTAACAATCGGAGAACGTAACCCTGAGCCATTGGCGCACGGCTGAGATGGTGGTTAATTTAAGTGTATTTATTTTTAGATAAACACACCAGTAACTGGGAGAACACGATTCGCTTTTAACGAAGAGCCTTGCATTAGCAGCAGTAATAGTCACTGTTGACAAATTAACTTTTCCTCCCCGAAAGCTAAATCGAAAAAATTTTTCAGGAGCATATATATATATATATATATATATATATATATATATATATATATATATATAGAGAGAGAGAGAGAGAGAGAGAAAGAGAGAGAGAGAGAGATTCTATGGCATTTTGTAGTGACTTATCTTTTGGTTGGAACTTCTAAATTCATCCTTATAATTTCATCTGTGCCAACAAGATAGAGCTCTCAGTATTGCCTCTGTATATTTTATGGATAAACTTTGGTTCTGTCGTGATATGTTTGACCTTGTATTCTGAAACAGTAGATACCATGAGATACAGATATGTTTGTTCCAAATGTCATAAAAGAGAATGCGTTATTATAACTGCACATATTGTCTAAGGAATTAACGTTTTCGTCAGTGTTTTCTTTAAGAAACGCACGAAAGCCTTGTGGGTATGGTTTCAGTAATGGAATGTGCACTTTTCCAATAATTGTATGATTCACCTCTGAAACGAAATGCTCTATAGTGAGAGCATGTTAAATTCCTACTGTCAATATTAAATCGGTTATACGAATTATTTTCAACGAAAATATATTTTTTCAGCTTTTGTATTCTAAATATGATACCTTTTTTTCCATTCATTTATTCACTTCTCTTTTGATCAGTTTATCTCATTTACTGTTGGGAATCATTTCTTTCTTCTTTAAGATTTTATTTTCTTGTTCTCTTCTTGTCTATTTTAGAATCTTTTTCTCTTCATTTAATCATTTCTTATATCATCTAAATCGTTCTCTCGGTGATTCTCTGCGCTATTCTGTAGTGGCAGTATGTTATAGAAGATTATTATTATTTTAATAATTAATATTTTCTCTATATTATAAACATAATTGAAAATATAATGAAAAAAGGAATGTATATATCGCACGATGCTTGTTTATTCGTAACATTTAACCTAGGAAAAATAAACAGTTATATCATCTCTCCACACATACCAGAAGGAGATATAACACATCTAGAGAGTGTTTCCTCCCCTCTCTATTCCCCCCTCGAACCATCGTATTACATTACCAAACGATTCTGCACGCTGGTTGTTACCTCTTGAAAAGTCGAGCAAAAAATCTGTATATTTATTTTTGGAAAATATATTATATATTACCAAATAATAATATCCATTGGAGCTGCTTTATCAGAATGAAATAAAACTTTAATTTTATTTAAAATTTAAAGAATATCGCAGCTTTACAGAAACAGTTTTGTAATTTCTTCGAACAGATTCCAAACTTTGGTTTCTTTCTTTTTGTCTTTCATTCATTTTTTTTTCATGTTCCTGGAACTAGATACCGTCTATGATGCAATGCATGATTATTACCAAAAGGAACAGCACAATATGAAAATACCAAATTGTTGATACCAAATTCAAACAAGTACATCAATAGATATCGGACCAGAATTAGAATTCGCAGAGCCGAGTTCGAATTCCAGTCAAGGTCTTTAGATTCCCTTACGCACCAATACCTTCGGGAAAAGTATGAATCCATCTCTTATCCCCTCACTTATGTATTGACTAGCAGGACTGACCGCGTTCTTTAGCCTTGTTTCGCAACCGGTCTATCGCAGAAAGAGATGGCAACCTGCTCCGGGAAAAATCAACATCGTCAGTCATGTGTCGAAAGATAAATAATCGCCCAAGCATGTATCACGTATTGCACCTAACTGACTGACTGACAACAATTTCAATATCTGGAAAGAGGACGGATATTTCGACATTGAAATCCGAAGGCGGATTTGGAAAGCAAATGATGCCCTCCTAAAAAAGTTAAAAAAAATATATTAAGAAAGTGTAAAATTTCTTTAGAGACCAAGAACAGACTACTGAAAATTTGCGTTGTACCAGTCATCTAATATGATTGAAAATGGTGAACAATAGTCGTATAGTTGAAGACGAGCAACAGAAATGTTGTTTGACAGAAGGATGCTTAAAAAAATCGGTCAAACGTATAGGCAACGACAATGTTTTGGTGAAAACAGAAACCAAGTGTGCATTTATACTTAAGATCATGAAGAGACAGTTGAAATTACTAGGACACATAATGAGAAAAGAGGCAATATATAATATATATATATATATATATATATATATATATATATATATATATATATGTGTGTGTGTGTGTGTGTGTGTGCGCGCGCGTGTGTGTGTAAGGTGCTCAAGTCATGATGGTCCCATTGCATCTTCTATCTTTACTTTCATTTTCCTTTCTTTTTCCATAATGGTCTGTGTTATTCTGTTCCGTCTTTTCACGAGATCAATATGGAATAGCACAATATGTATGAGGTGTTAACGAGGCATATCGTGAATGGTCACTAAGGATCAAGTATGAATATGACTCGGGGTTCATGTGATAATTACACGGTTTTTCTATATTTATATTCTGATGAATCATATATCTGTCATATAAGAATAAAATAGTTAATTACCGACACCGAGGTTCGAGCGTGATACTCTGGACGTAGCCAACTTGAATAAATGGTTGACAGAATATGTTTTAAGAGAGAAAGTGTATTAAGACCTACAAAAGACAGAACATTTTGAGCGAGATGAACGCTAAGGTCTTTAAGGGATACGACCTACGGAAAAACGTAATATATAGACGGGGTTAGAATATTTTTAGATAGATTCAGTCTCCTATCAAAACATATACATTGATCTCCTCAAGGCTAACGTTATATATGAGACAATCCATTTGAAATTCCGATTCTCATATTCAATTACTTATTTTTCCATGTATGATTATTCTTCTGTTCGAATATTTCTTTTGGTTTTCTTTTTAATACTAATACTCCATTTTATATACTGATAAAATAAATGTTGTACAGAATATGTAATTGTCAAGAATTTATTGGTAATTTATCATTGCGGATGCTTTTTTGGATCGAAAAAGAAGATTAATGTTTGGAAACGACAGTTAATGGCGATGAAAAATGCACATATATAACTAAAGACAAAATAAAAACGAAGAAAATTATAGCCCGATCTAGGATTAGTAATCTCAAAGTAAATTGGAGAAATGTTATTCTAGTTTTTATGTATGTTTTAAAAGAAACACGTCAAACTATTATTGGGAAACGTTATAGTGAGCAATCGATGTGTTTGAACGACGCATTAGAATAACATTAATATTTTGTAGACAATAACTTGAACAGTGAATGTAGACTGGATTTAGTTTTCTTTATTCTCAAAACTCGCAAGGGAAATTCCCTAAATGGAGCTAATAATAATTGCTGACAACATACAAGTTGCAATAATCACGTAAGTTAAAGGAAAATGGAATGATATTTTAGAAAATTAAGATACTGGATTATAAAAATATGTAAGAAAGATGAGGGTCAAACCGATACTTGAATTTGGTATATACTTTATAGATTATAGCGATGGGGGAAGAATCCCTGTGGGGATCCACTGTCAAAGTATTCATTGTTGTGTTTCTTGCAGCTATATTTTTCTTATTATCGATTCTAACAGTTTCAAGATTTTGATTTTGAAATATTCCTCAGATTTAAACCCTAATTTTTGTTGAAAATGGCAACGGAAATGGTAATATTAGCCGTTCAATTACATTGAAAAATTCGGACTTCATTGACCTGACAGCGAGGGCAACTGCCGCTGGTATTTTAAAATATTTATATTAAAACCATATTTCAGGAAATTAGGTCTCTACTGACTGCAGTGATTATTGAGTGACTATTGTGTGGAAATATGCAGTTGAATTGGTGTGAATTATTGTGCGTCGATAAATTTGGGTAAAGCTGAGTCACGCCACGAAAACGTTATTCATTGAAATGGCTAATTGTCTTTGGTTGAATTTTACTTCTTTGTTCATATTAAGTATATATTGCGGTTGTAATTAAATACTGTTTTATTTTAACATTGAAGCCTTGAGTTATACTTAATTATTAACGGCCACCGTACGTCAAAAATGTTATTATTTTCTCTTCGTGTTACATATGCTAACGATTTTGGATGTTGCCGTTGTTGAACATACTCAAGTAAAGAGTTTTTTCATGAACTTGTTTTTTTTTTATTATGTAGCGGCAGTACAGGAGGTTTGAAGAAGGCAGGTTATCTCAATGACCTATATGATTAATTCGCTGGAGCCGTTTATAATCCTTGTTCTAAGAAAACGTTTGAATACTGAAGTGAATTAGTTGTAAATTATAGACAAAATTCAGCGAAATTATCTTTATACAACGGTGTTATATAACTGATTTCGCCTAAATCACTAACATTTTCAGCAACCTAGCAGTTTAAAAACCGACTCTACACGAGTATATAAGGGACTATATTCGGAAATATTTCCGCATGTTTGCCTGGTTTTATAAGGTTTCAGAGAAACATCTTCTATACCTAAATAAATGAGCAACATAGAAAATAAAATTATGTATTTTAAAATATTCATAGCAAGATGATATGAACATATATTCACTCTGTTGACTCCTCCCTTCTAATAAATGGTTACAATCTTAACGGCATAGGTGTTTCTGCTATGTTTGCCGTAGCATGTAGGGTTTAATGGAGGAATTTGTTCTGCAAACCGCTTTCGCAATCAGGTTTGGAATTCTCCTTGATTGGTTGACAAACAAGGCTATATACTCTAGTCTTTGATGCAAATAGACACTAGCTGTTGGGGAAGAAGATATGGAGTTATACATTTACCAGACATTTGTAGAAAAGCGAAGACATTGCTCTCGACTGGGATTTAAATCGGACAGGCTAAACCTACTTTCGACGCCGATAACCTCTACGCTTCACGCATATGCATTGGGCAATATATACGTGTATATCAATCACCTATTGTCAATACTTAATATTCGGTTAAGGAATGAAGAATGTCTGCTATCTTTCAGATATATGTCATTCAGCTTTTTTACGCCAAACGAAAATAAAAAGCAGCAGATAGAACAGCATGAATCTGTTCATTTCATGCGTTCTCTGATGAGACATCTATTCAGTTCTGATAACAGAAAACGTACAAAAGCTGCATTTGCATCATGGCCTTCGCTGTAAACAGCTGTAGATGTATTATTGTAAAGAATAACATATGTCTGATACGGAGTTTTCTGTGGGAATATCGGGAAAAAATTAATCATTTTCTGTTGATATATAACAATGCTGGTTAAACATATACAGTAAACTAATTGTTGTTTCAACAAGCACACATGATAAACCCCGTCATAAAACTAACCTAAATATATTGTATTGTAAAATAGCGTACTATTTGTCCGTGAATGTCGTCATCTGAAGACATAACAAATAGTTCCCATACCAATAACTGGCCTGTGATAGCCGTCACCTCATTGTCGGGTATGACCTTCACAATACAATGGTGTCCCTAAAGTCTATTAACATAGAAAAAAACTCTATATATTTTGTTCTACAACCACAAAATAAATATGGTTTTGTCGAAGGAATAATAGATTACCTACTTTTTCTGGGTTATGATAAAGGAGAAGGTGAAATCATTGAAAATCACAGATTCAACATACATGATTAAACACATAAAGAGTGAATCTCCTAAAATTGACAGCATTATGGAGGTATTTCATCAAGTTCATGTGCAACCAGCAAAGCGCATAACCTTTGAATCACAATTGATGGAAATCTGAAGATGTTACTTGTTAATATTCCTCTTTAAGAAAATGTTGTTGAAAATTTCTTGAAAATATGGATTTTTGCTTATGTGTCCCGATGTTACGGACACCTCTGTATTATATATTACATAATTATGCTTGGTTGAAATGTGCATCAATAGAGAAATTGTTGTTGTTGTATTTCATGCATTTTATGGTTGTTGAACCGAAGACGGTATTTCGTGCCTGTTTCACAAACCTAATTCATTGTTTTGTATTTGTGGCCGAAAAGTAAATATCTAAAATTTGAACTGTAAGTCAAACTTCATTGTTTATTCATCGTCTCGTTGAAAAAGGACACAGACGTGTCCTAAAATTCACTAATTGTCTGACTTCCTGAAACTAAAGAATGTGATGCATCTACACATTGGCATAGAAATAGTGAAAGTGATGTAACAGTCTTCCAATGTTATGTGTGGTTATCACACATATATTATGTGTGATCACCAGAAAAGACCAGACAACTGATCGTGAATATATCTTTCTAATCTGATTCATGTAAAGGGAAAGCATGGAAGGGGAAGTCAGATTTCTTGAAACGATAGAATAAGCCAATCATTTTTTTTCTAGTATCTTCGGGAATAGATTGGATATACGTCTTTGAATTGAGGCTTGAAATGAACCTGAAGCCGATGTGGTGTTCAAAGAATGGAACCTCATTGAGACTCGAAACGTGCAGTTGGAGCGTTGAAAAGCAGGTTCTGATCGGGGACGATTTAACTTCTATTGCTATTTATATATATATATATATGTTCAATTTTGTATTTATACGTTGCTTTTATATTTGTCAAGTAACAGATTTTTACTGTTTTTTTTTTCATTTGTCTACTTACCTTCAGTTTTGACGTTCAAGTCGTTACCAGATTAATTTGTTATTTTATTGGGATCAGTAATAAGTAACACGTGTAATTAGGAATGTATCAGCCTAATGAATTATACGTGATAGTCAATAAATTCAGAATAAACTAACACAACTATTTGCACAGCATTGATAGAACACACAGCGAATTATTCATCTATCGTTGCCCAATCCGATTGCTTCTTTTTTTGTTAATCTCTGCAGAAAGTTTTCCCGTGAAAACTTTCTCTAATAAGACTTTCTCTAATCAGACTCAAGCGTTAATCGGAAACTTTTTCACATCAAAACCTACTGAATATTACTTAAAATAAACTCCAAATCTGTCTGAAAAGTAACGAGTGTATGCAAAATAATACGGAATACATCATAGAATATAAAGGGTGTTTCATTAAGACGGATCAAAATGATCAGTAAATAAACTAGTGTTATTGGTGAAAATTTATTTATTTCTCTATTGGATCATGTTATTTCAGTTATGGCAATTTTGCGTGAAAAATAATATCGCAAAATGTCCGCAAAATCTGAATGAAAAAAAAAAAAATCATTAGACGCTAAACTTAATTCACATTTAAAATCGATCCAAGTTATTGGAACACAAATTACAATTGAATAAAATAACATTGTACTTTATTATTTGGAAAATACATGTAAGTAAATAAAAACAGAAATGATTTATGACCCAACCAAATATGTATGTTTTTCATTATAGTAAAAATATACAAACAAAAATATATAAATACTCGTGGTGTACATTAGAAAAAAAATTGTCTGGGGAAAAAAAAAGCCTAAATAATCAATAATTTAAAGAGTGTAAATTATTTGTATGCATTACGGCCTTTCACCACTTTATTATTTGTACTATTTTTGAGAATATGTCAAGGTGTACAACGGGTGTAACAGCTGACATGCCTGGGCTGGAGCTGCCCATCCCGATCTTTCCAGCATTGACAAAGTTCAAACTTGTGCACCGCTATACAACACCTTCCTAACTGGCGCAAATTTGAAAGTCTGCGCCTAATCTGTCGATATTTCCGTGGCACATATTCAATTGTGCACCATTCTTTAGTTGAACCCGTCCAGGGCATTGCAGTTTCGGCGCACCGTGTTACACCTACGCTATCTAATCACCCACATTCTCTCCGTAGTTAGGAGAAAGTCCCACTAAGTTAGCGTTTTTTTTCCCAAGAACATCTGACCTTGTGGAACAGTCTGCTGCGGTTATGTATCCCTGAAAGCTACAATGTTAAGTCTACAAGTTAAAACTCAGTCAATATATATCATTCTTATCCTTATAATATTTACATCCTTCTCCCTCTTCTGTAGTTCATATTAGAAACTCATTCAGTAACCATCTATATTGAATTGGGCGAATTTTAGAATAAAGAGCGACAGTCATTACGGTGTAATGAGTATTCTCTCTCATATTTTTTTCAGCCGTGGTGGCATGCAAGAGACATGCAGAGCCTCATCACTTACGGTTATGGGACGGTGGGCTCCAAAGCCGACTGTCTAAAATACATGAGTGGGGGTGAACTCGTAGCTTTTGTATGATTATTCATGCGAGGTGAATATAAGTTTATTTCATTTTCCATACAAAAAAAACAAAACAAAAAAAAAACGTTACGTTACAATGTTATATCGGTTTTTATTGTTTTTGTTTTTGTTTTTGTTTGAAAACGTAGGAGATTTTGTTGGTTGTTTTAGAAAACGTAGGATTTATTTATTGCTTATTTTGGGAAGCGTAGGAGTTTTTATCGGTTGTTTTGTAAAACGTACGAATTATTTATTGCTTGTTTCGTAAAACGTAGGTTTTCTTTTATTCATCGTTTTAGAATACGGAGCTATGTTTTAATGTTTGTTTTAGAAAACGTAATAATATATACGCCTATTTTTTATTTTAATTAAAGATAAAACATAAATAAGTACATTTACGTGTAGTTAATCCATTCTGGGTACCAAAATGCGGAACATGTATCGTGAACATCTCTATAGGATTGAGAAAACCAACGACTTGGGATCTTTCTTTCTTATGGAGGTTGAAGCCCAGAAACGCATTTGTTTGGAGGATTCGTTGGCTTTGCATATAAGAAAGACTCAAAGTCGGCTATATTGTAATATTAATCGCAGTTCATGACATGGTTTGGGATAGCTCATGACCTGCCCACGGGTTGGTATTTGATTGATATCAGCTGGGTCATTTGGTTGAAGGAGTATAATGCTGAGAGGCCAAAAACCCATATGGCTCACAGGATTATATCACTGATGATGGCCAAACTCATCATACTGATGTATTTCTTCATACCGTTCACAACAGAATTAAATATACAGTCCATTTTAATTTGTGGGCTCTCAGAATCTTGTATAATGAGAGTATACAGATACTGCGTATCCGTAGTTGTTCTGCCATAGGCTTTAACACTTTACTCCTAACCCTATTCATTGCAATATGGAAGAACACAAATGAGTAACGATATACTAGAAACAAGGGCTATCTAATGATCAATATTGTTCTGCTACGGATGGCTAGAAGTCATTAAATTTGTAGATAGATACAATAACCAAAGGGAAAAGGCTAACGTTATTTTTGTTTTGAATTAAACCTTTTTGTTGTAGATCAAAAGCTACATTGTATCTGGTTCTTTCAGATTATTAACTTTAATTTTTTATGATTATGTTCTTTCCAATGTCTGTGGAATCCAATTACAAATGCTTCAGATTCAGTAAGAATTGCTCAAGAGTTCTGAGTGCATGCTAAGTTCAACTTGATGTCACGAAAGCTGTGCTGATGCGAAGAAGAGTGTATTCCAAGAAGGCAGAGATATAATCAAACGAGATATGAGAGCGAATGAACAACGTCCACAATAACAAAGGATTGACAAAATTCAAGATCTCAAAAAGTACAAAAAAAAAAAACGGAAAACGAAACATTCTTTTCGTTTCATGTGCTATGTCCTTTCAGGAAGTAGGCGATCATGGCTCTCCACCTCTCTCTATCGGTAGCAGCTTTCAACAAGTTCTTTCGCTCTGCTTCCTCCCCAAGACCACGTTCTTTCATCCACTTGCTTAAGTCCGCCAGGTATGTCACGCATTTTTTCCCTTGTCTCTCTTTCCCTCTATTCGTCTCGTAAGTATCAGATTCTCCAGAACCCCCTTCCTCATTATGACCCAGAAACTTCCGCTGCCTCTTCCTGATATTAAGCATAAGCCGCCTCCTTAGTTGCAACATCTTTATGACCTCATCGTTGCTCACACGCTCGGTTCATGATATCCTTAGCATCCTTTTTTTTAAAAAGGCAAATATAGAACAAAGATGGAGATATTATTACGAATCAACAATAATGAATTTCTAAATAAGCTTTCCTAACGAAATTCTGATATCAACAGTGATGGCTGTTGTAGTGTGATATATGTCGAATGTAACACTTCATCTATAAGAAGAGGAAATCTATTCTTCATTTGATTATGCTGTCCCAGAAGAATGTGAACGATCATTACTCTTCAATACCGTCATAGTTATGACAGTGAATCACATGCGGCAGCAAGGCCTCCGATGAGGAGCATTTGAGGAATTTGGGCCCTTGTCCAAGTTGCTGTTGTTTCCAGGTTCATCTTGGCCGGCGCTTGTAAAGTTTCTAATGAGTCCAATGTGCAAATATCGAACACTCAAAATGGGTTAAATATCTGAAAGTATAAATAATGCATTTTCATAATAAAAAAAAATAAAAAAAATTACCAGTAAAAGATTTTTTAAAAACATTTACACAAACTCCAAAGAAAATTAAATTCCGTCATTAAATGGCCCATAAAGTGTTGATATGCCGTTCAACAAAGAAAGAAAAACCTCTCCAAAATGTTCTATTCTTTGTAGTTCGAATCAATTTGTGAATCCATACTATTTATCAAATTCCTTTTTCTTCTACCCATTTTTAAAAAAACTCATTAGTTTAAATAAATATGGGCAACCGTAGGTTCTATTCTAAGATTTTCTTTTCTCACACTTCTTGCCTGAGAAAATTACTTCCGGCTTATTAGTTCCTTGCCACCTAAAATCTTTAAAAATTGAAACGGAATATCAAACAGCACCCGCTGTATTCCTGAATCTTGACCGTTTCTCATCTATTTCCTTCACTAAAGCCTTTTTATTCTCTTCCACTATCAGTAACCACTTGCGACTTAGTGGCATTATCGCCTTACCTAAGATGAAATGAGTAAATAATCCAACGCGTTCGCATTTTGGTCTATCTAGTTTGTTAATGATCATACTTTCTATCTTAAAAGTAATGGTTAGTCCCTTCTTCTTCTTTTCCTTTATGAATTGTCTTGGAATTTCTGCATTTTCCCTTCTGTGGCTGCCTTCACTGTCATGTGCGCATCTTAACACTTTGAGCCGCTTTATCGGTGGTAGTGAATAAATGACGTAATGCCCAGCCACCGGATGAACAGTGGTAGAGAAAAATGACTTAATAACCAGTCGCCGGTTGAACGGTGAGTAAACACTTAGAACTATTTTTATATCTACCGTAAAAGATTACATACCAATTATTTGCAAATTTTGATCAGAAGCCCAGGCAGAATGGCTAAAATTGCTCAGGAACACAGGGCTCAAAGAGTTAAGTTCTTCAGAATTGTTTGTTCAATAATAAATCCTGGTAGACCATTAGTATTTCCACGTTGTATAAATTAGATAAATCCAGCGAGAAGAAGCATATTAATTTACGCCAATTATTGCGTATTTGCTCAAATCATTTTTTATTGACATGCAGGCTGTTTGTTCCCAGTAATTGTTTTGGTTTTGGATTCTGTTTAAAATATTTCGCTGTATTCTATGATTAATCATTAATTGAATAAACGCCTAAGAAGCAATTAATCTTTTGACAGATAACGAAACGTGGACTTTGGTTTCAAAGCAGATAATTTTGAATATGTGTGTCTGAGCATATGATGAGAATATCATTACGACAAAATGGTTATGATGTCCGTGCTAAAAAAAATAGGAATTAGTTATCTAAATTGATATTTCCCTACTCTAGTAACAATACTGCTTTATTTTTTGTCCCATATCTATTAGCAACTCTTAATTTCAAATAAAAAAAAAGGAAGGCCTAACAGTTTGAAGCAAGCAATTAACAATCACGTGTTATTGCTAAACTGGTTTTGTTTTCAAATCTCGCATCTCAGCGCTCATTAAATGTTCTGTAATATAATGCCTTTTCAATTAGAAAAGAGATTTTGTTTTCTTTTTCCCGCGTTCGGAAAGTTTAGTTGTCAGTAGATTTCTTTTTCCTTGTTTTATACATTTTCATTTCTGCTTCGACGATGATAAGCCACATTAGTCGGGTATTTTAATTATGTTTCGGATAAAAAGCTCAAGGGGAAAACGAGAATTTAAAGATAATTTTTGTTTTCATTTCGATCTGGATTGTACTAGATTTGAGATGTAAAAAAAAAAAAAAGGAAAAATAATACCTGTTAGGATACACCGGATGTCATGTTCGCATCAGTATTGATCCTTTTATATTCTTTTTTTTTTATATTACGAAATCGGCCTAACGCAAGCACCCACACACTAGAATAAACAGACAGTTACGGGGTAGATTTATTAATATTTGGCGAGATTCGAAGAAGATCACAGCTGTTTGTATTCCAGTGGAGATCGAGAAAGCTACGTCTTGTAATGATTTGCAAATGTAGATATTTTGTAACATGGGTGGTTATAAGACAAAACAAACAGCCATCCACCTACATACATACACACACAGACACATACACGTAATAATTTTATCACTTTAAAAGTTATTTCTAGAGAATTCTATTATTTGAGTAGAAGCTTCGATCATTTATTTTTGTCTGACGGCAGGAAAAATAAAACTATCGGATCTATCGTATATAAAAAAAAGACGTAGCTACTTTAATAATATAGTAATAAATAAAATTAAATTAAATAGTAATAGTATAACAGTAATAAATAAAATTAAATGTTAACTCATTTTGTTTCAACAGAGATTGCATCAATTCTTCAGCAGATTTTAATAATTCGTTTATTTATTATTATTATTATTATTATAATTAGTATTATTTCCGGTAATGAATGAGGTTTCTTTCTTTTATACATAAACATTTACCATTTATTGTTGTATTCATTGATAAATTACAGTCATTTAATTTTTGTACGTATATCTTCATATATTATCCTTTGAATCCAACATTTCATATTAATAATGAAGTAAACCGAGAAAGTGTCAGTTATCATTCCTGTTTTTACTGTCTCTCTTTCTTAATATATATATATATATATATATATATATATATATATATATAAATGTATTTATGTATGTATGTATGTATGTATGTATGTATGTGAATGCTTTATGTCCAATCCTGACCATTTTCATATAGATATAGAAACATTTAACAATATATAATTATATATATATATATATATATATATATATATATATATGTGTGTGTGTGTGTGTGTGTGTGTGTATATATATATATATATATATATATATATATATATATATATATATATATATATATATACATAAACATTATCATTGTCGGAATTTACAAACTCTGTCTGTGTCTCATTATATATATATATATATATATATATATATATATATATATATATATATATATATATGCACGTTTCATTGAATATTCTCGTTGTTGCTATTAGCTGCCTTAGACAGCAAACGCCTAATATGGAAATCCAATAATTGATTAGGAAATCCGTTATTAATTAGCGTTTTTTTACGTTGTTTAATTCTTTAAAGAAAAGCGTGCTAGAGGATGAATTCTCGTGAGCTCTTTTGTCCAAATTTTTAATAACACCTATTTTATATCTAAGAGGGCATTACTCGACAATGTATGATGGCAGGGCTATAGCACAATTAGATCTCATTTAAATACCGAACCCTATTCGTAACATTCTCGTTGACAACACAAGTATAATAGCATCAAAAAAGCTAAAGATAATGGAAGACTTAGTAAAAAACAACACTCAATAATATCAGCTATGAAGATGGACACAATATCTTGACCGTGTTTTGAAAAGAAATAACGAAAACATTATATAGATATATATGTGCACAAATTATTTCTTATTTAACACTTAAATATTTCATCCTTTAAAATCGTTAAATGTGTAACCGAAAGCGCTCGGTAAAAAAGAGTATTCTGACAGATTTTATATAATTTATTATCTGAAAAGAAAACAATTATCAGATTGCATAAGAAATGTTATAAAAAATAAATAAATCAAAACACCTTGCCTGTCGTATTCAATGAAATTTGCATGAAGGAAGGATTGAAGTCAAAATACACACACACATACACAAACACAATTTGATTTAAAGAAAAACAGACAATTGTAAGGCTCCATATGTAATAATTTATTTCACCAGACAATTTTACACTATTTTAAACAACACACTCAAATTCATATTCTTTGGGGGAGGGGCATTATTATAAAAATAACAGTGCAGCCTGAATTCAAGACCGACCTGAAGAAAAATGGTATTTGTAGTTTACCTTACTCTAGACACACCCAACTAATGTAGTTGTACTCATTCGACTCTGGTTTATTACATGACTCGAGATGTGTCGTTACAGTATTAGCATGCCCGGGGGTAGGGAATATTGTGGTTAATTGTTAAAATCTCGAAACTTTTGTGATATACTAGCCATCCACCCAACGCATGTCTATGTCTGAATTTCATCAATAAAACATGCTGCGACTATTTTAGAAATGTTGAAAGAGTTCTTTGAAACTAGATGTCATGCCATAGAAAGATATCTTTTGTTTTCTTTAACTCTGTTTCCATCTGTGCTTTCAGGAGCCTCTTTTGTGATTTTGAAGAACAGCACCGCATCTTGCAAGTGAGGGCATTAGTCATGTTTCGAGGTTCCTACACCCGTACACCAAGCTCAATGTAGGCACGTAGTAAAGAATCCCCAAAAGACTGACGCTCTCTAAAACCTGTATTGACTGTAAAACCCACAGAAGTCTATCTTATATTTAAAAAGCTACATAAGTATAGAAATAAAAGACCGAGATTAATTATAGGAAAAATTTATTTGTCGTTATAGTCAAATTAGAACACTTGTATCCATTAATGTTACTGTAAGTTAATATCCATCGCTGACGAATATCATATGATTGAGGTGGTAATGATTTTTGCGAGGGCCAAAGACGATCTAAGCGAACCCAACCAAGTTCAACGATGTGAGAAAGTTTGGATCAGACGCTCCTGAAGAAGATCACATCTGCCAGTACGATAGGTTCATGGCCCATTCCATTAAACAGCTACCATTCGTGTGGGGTAACCGGATTTAAAACAAGGTCTAACCGCATAATCTACGTGTAGAGAAGAGCGTTCCAAAGGCGATTACGCAAACTTAAACAACACCGTAAAAGCGGCGACATTTTCACGTCACCTAACAATGCAACATAAAATGTACGAATGGAACATATGGCGAGTTCTGGGAAAAGCATACGTCCAACAAAGTATCTTCATAAGCTGAGGAAAAGAAAAAGAAGAAGCTAACTGCATTTTTCGTTGGTTTAAATTAGGTTTGCCGAAACGAAAAATATTTTACTATGTTACATAAGAATCGAAAACTAAAAACGGATACATTGTAAAATACCACTAATTAAGATGCAAATATATGCATTATATACAACTCACATAATGTAACATACTTTGCACGAAGCCAATAATGTCAACTAAACAAATAAGATAACCAACCCACGAAAAAATAAAGAAAATAAAAATATTATCTAAATAAATAAACACAGTTATTAATAAACAAATTAACCAACTACTAATTAATACATATTCACAAGTAATTGTCATTATAATAATAAACATATAAATAAGTAATCATAAATAAATACTGACTAAAATGTTAACAATTATAAAATGACGGTAACTACCGCATTCGGATCCACAATTATTTCTAATCAATAAGCTCTAGAATAATTTTAACCATAACCGTTAACCAACCATTAAACATAAGGATAATACAATATGTATTATTACCCACAATGCACCACTGACTAGCATATATAAATAGTCAAGCAAAAAACAAAAAACAAAGAAAAAACAATTTCCTGAAGTTTGCATTGACGCATGAAAGAGACGTCCCCGCTTGGTGCTGATCCTGATATTGAGCACTTTTTCTATAATATCATGCCTTAGAAATATTATTTTATCATAATATATATATATATATGAAAAACTAGGTAATCCGTATGGGTAAACCTAAGGAGGATAAAATCCAGAGAGCTCAATGTAAATCCAGAGCAAATAATTTAAATAAAAACAGACAACTTTAAGTAATGTCTGATAATCCGCAATCCTTTAAAAGGCTGTGGTGAAATAATTTATTACATGGAACCTTAAAGTGGTCTGTTTTTATTTTATATATATATATATATATATATATATATATATATATATATATATATCAGAGAGAAACAATATCCCATGTAACTGAACAAATTATTTTATTAATATAGATTTATCCAACAATGTATTCTATTAATGTTTTCCTTTTTTTTCCAAAAATATTTCCCTAGTTTCTTTTTGCTTTCCCCAGAGACTTGAATAACGCGTTCCACTCTCATATACAGCTCTTCACATAGGAACAACTATTTATTTATATTGAATTAATGCCCTGACATGATATAGATGTTTTCATTACTTTACTCCCTTTAAAACATTTCTGGTAACGTGAGCAATCCTCTCTTCAGCAGAATGTAAAAAGGTGTGATACATGAATATATTTGTGAGCTTAAAGCTTTTAGTTGTGAGCAGTTTACTTGAAAAACATTTTATCCAAGAACCTACATTGACACACTGCATTTATCTTCAAACTAACCTTAACTTTGAAGTGATATATATTTTTACTAAATAAAATACTAACCCAGAACATTACTCAGCCATTCCACATATAACGATAGTTGCATATATACATACATACATACATATATATATATATATATATATATATATATATATATATATATATATATATGAGAAGAAAATGAGTAACCACAGACAACGAGGTTCAAGCGTAACACTCTGGACTTATAAATATATGTTTTCCGCGAGCTGTATAAATAGCGCTGTCAGGCTACTGACGGCAGTGATTATTGAGTAATTATTGAGTGGAAATATCCAGTCGAATTAGTGTGAATTATTGCGCATCGATGATTAGGTTTTTGATTTAGGATTTACCGGACGTTAAGCCAAGCCGCTTTACTAATAAAGTATTCCCTGAAACGATTAATTATTTTGATTGAATTTTACTTCTTTGTTCTTGTTAAGTATTTATTTGCAGTTGTAATTAATTACTGTTTTATTTTAACATTGAAGCCTTGATTTATACTTAATTATTAACGGACACCGTACGTCACAATAATTATTACTTTTAATAATTTGTCGTGGATCAAGTTGGAATATGACTCGGGGTACATGTGATAATTACATGGTTTTGCTATATTTATAATTTGATGAATCATAAATTTCTCATATAGGAAGAAAATGAGTAACTACAGACACCGATGTTCGAGCATGAAAATCTGGACTTATGAATATGTTTTCCTCCAGTTGTATGAAGAGCAATGTCAAGCTACTGACTGCAGTGATAATTGAGTGACTATTGAGTGGAAATATCCAGTCGAATTAGTGTGAATTATTGTGTGTCATTGATTTGGGTTTTAATATAGGATTTACCTGACGTTAAACCGAGCCGCGCTACTAATAAAGTATTCACTGAAATGGTTAATTATCTTTGGTTGACTTTAACTTCTATGTTCTTGGTAAGTATTTATTTACGATTGTAATTAAATACTTTTTCAAGATTGAAGTCTTGAGGTATACTTAATTATTAACGGCCACCGTACGACACAAAAAGTTCATAAATAACTTAACAGCAAGATATGCAGTCAGGTTCAGCGAATATAGCTCTACATTCATCACCAATATTTACTGCTTTGAATTCAACTTAATTCTACTTTTTGATATATGCTTCAAGTTGTTGTATTCTAGTAATTATGGTAGTTTGATTCAATCTTCTCCATAGATGAAATCGTTTTTTTCTGTTTACATTCATAAATTCCGTTTTCCAGTAACGAAAACAGAACCCAAGAACCAACAATTGCAGCAAAGAAATATGTAAAAGAAAGCCAAGAATAACAATCTTGAACAAATGAAACAAAACTGGCAAGATAAATCTCTGAATAGTCAATGTCTAGAATGTGCCAATAAAGTCGATGTTGATAAAGTTAACACTCGTCGATAATTACGAGCATCATAATTATAGGCTAAAACGGAAGTCTTTATTCTTGTAGCGCAATAGCAGAGTCTTTGCATTAAGAACTTTCAAGCAAACATCATACATAATAGTGTGGATCCAAAATGGAACTTCCGTGACAAATATCTGGAAAGCATAGATTATGTAGTTTCAAGAGGTTCTGTACTTATGATAAATTCATATAAAATAGTAACGATAGAGTGGCGAAATATCTACACCGAACAATGTGTAAATGATTTGGAAATGATCTTATCAAACACTGGTATGGACATCACCCAGCACCGGTAACAGAAATAGAGAATATTACAATTCTATGAGAGTACACCATCTTCACAAACAGGAAGATTGAAGCAAAAATGTATCAAATAATTCTCAAAAACAGAAAAGAAAGAAAGAATAAAAAACAAAACTTGCCTACTAATTGTTATGGCTATCCCAGCAAAACAACCAAGGAATGTGAAAACTATCGGATTATAAAGACCTGGAAATCGGAATAAAAGAAAATGTGGAAACTGAAAACAAGAATAAAACCCAGCTTAAGAGCAATATAAAAATCTTGTCTTGATAATCCGCACACCATGTAACGTTAGTGTTGTTATTGAAGTTAAAAAAAAAAATCATGAAATGTAGCCATAACAACACGTCACACATCCCTCATGCTTGGGAACAAGTGTGACCATAACAGAAAATGAAATGTAATAATAATAATAATAATAATAATAATAATAATAATAATGACGAAATTAACATATTAATGCATAAAGTTTCCTTAACTTTTAACTCTTTTTGTCTAATCGAACTTGCGAGGCAATTTCAATCTTAGGTCAGGCGGATTTTAAATTTGATGCAATACCCTCTCTACAGAATTAGATGCCATGCACTGATGGCTTAAATACTCTCAACATCCTAGCTTAGTAGCAGTTAATTAAACCGAAGTGGTTATGAAACGTAATAATTAATAAATCTAGAGTATGTCCCTAAACCTCTTACATATAATACAGTCATAATCATGTTTATGATTATAATGCTGACATCTACATTTCCCTCTCATACTGATTTTGTCTGTGTATGTTGAATAAAATCACTTCTAGCAAACACATTTATCTTCCTCTGAAGTCGTCTTTTTTCTGGTTTGCTTTCTTTGTTCTACAGAAAATTTATTTATTTTTTTAAAGTTAGTTTTTTTTAAAGTTATGACCAATTAAATAAAAGCCATGCTCTGCGGGTCATTTTTTTAAAACCATTAAAAAAAGCAAATCAAGTCCAGGATTATATTGTCAGGTGCTTTATTTATATTAATCTATAGAATACACTGCTTTTATTTAGGCTGATGTACAAACAATAGCCCCAATCGAGACAGATATTTCATCTATTGCACGTCCTAATCGAATACACATTTGATAAATTGCATTAGTACTGCAGCGGGCGCATCGTAGAATTTGGGTAGGTACTTCGTGTCAGACATGATTTTAATAAAAGACCTGACAAATCGATCAGAGTCAAAGAGAAATGGGGCAGAAAGAAAGAAAGAAAGAAAGATAGATAGAAAGAAAGAAAGAAAGACAGAAACAAACAAAGAAAGAAAGAAAGAAAGAAAAAAGAAAGAAAGAAAACAGATAAATGAGAAACAAGAAAGAAAAAGAGAAAGTGTCCACAGTAATTTATAGGATTCTCAAATTTATACTTACCGGCATGTAATAAATAAATATATATATATATATATATATATATATATATATATATATATATATATATATATATATATATATATATGTGTGTGTGTGTGTGTGTGTTTTGTGTGTGTGTATATATATATATATATATATATATATATATATATATATATATATATATATATCAAGTTTAATACATTGTGAAAAATGTATGACAAGGACTAAACGCGTCACACGAAAACTTTTTACAATTTTATTCATTTTTTCACCATATATATATATATATATATATATATATATATATATATATATATATATATATATATATATACATATCTATATATATATATATATATATATATATATATATATATATATATATATATATATATATATATATATATATATATATATATATATATATATATATATATATATATATATATATATATATATATATATATATATATATATATATATATATATATATATATATATATATATATATATATTTATATGCATATACGTACATATGTATATACAGTGTAACCGGATATAAGTGACGGATATAAGAGAAACCCGGATATAAGAGATATTTTATCTGGTCCCAAATATCCCATATATATATATATATATATATATATATATATATATATATATATATATATATATATATATATATATATATATATATATATATATATATATATATATATTTATATGCATATACATACATATGTATATACAGTGTAACCGGATATAAGTGACCCGGATATAAGAGAAACCCGGATATAAGAGATATTTTATCTGGTCCCAAATTAGAGCCTGTGTTAATGTATATAAAATAGATCAAACCTGATATAGAGAAACCCGGATATAAGAGCCTTCTTCTCCAGTCCCGACAACTCTCTTATATCCGGGTTACACTGTATATATATATATATATATATATATATATATATATATATATATATATATATTAGTAAAGTTAATGATATAAAATGCCGAAATCCCTTTGCTAATAAAATTTTAAAGGTGCATCAACCTACTAATCATTCGATGAACTCATCGAGTGATTAGTAGGTTAATGCACTTTTTCTACTTTTTGCATCAATGATTCCTTGTGATATAAATTGAACTGCCCCATATATATATATATATATATATATATAATGTGTTTGCTTTTAAAGGCACTGTTCCTTTTTGCTTGCTCATCGATGCACTCTGTTGTCAACTATGGTTTTCTCTAGGGAAACGCGTATTCGAATCCTGATGAAGAGCGCATATTTTTCTCAAATAAGTTTTCTCGAATATTCGATCTTACGCGGTTGACTTTAATTTCACTGTTGAAAAATAACAGTGATGTCAACAAAACACATGTAACATCAAAGTAATATATTCACAGGAATATAAATACAATAAATTTATATACCTGCTTCTATATACAAGTTTGTTCGAATATGGATATTATTCTAATTATAAAAGATTTTTCAGTCTGCTTGTTTCGTTTACTTATTGCCAGCAAGTTTCAACTTGAAACCTCAAGGAACTTTTCATGATTGTTAGCATCATGCGTGGTCGGTGTGTCGCTGACATTCACAGTGTAATTTTTCTTAATTGTATTTTGTCGTATAATACTGTATATCATTATTATTAGTAGTAGTAGCAGTAGTACGCATGTACACGTCAAGTTCTCCA
The DNA here is from genome assembly GCA_903632075.3 of Acanthosepion pharaonis. Taxonomy (NCBI): domain Eukaryota; kingdom Metazoa; phylum Mollusca; class Cephalopoda; order Sepiida; family Sepiidae; genus Acanthosepion; species Acanthosepion pharaonis. The sequence continues at coordinate 865,437 of CAHIKZ030000414.1, forward strand.
GACCAGTTGCTATTTTCAGATGTGTACCGTGCTTCAACAAAGTTTCGGTCCATTAAACACAGTACCTCTCCGCACGGTGGGCCCGCAACAGCTGGATGATGTTACGTCGCAACCTGTCTATGTTTGTTGGATGCGACTCGATAAGAATTTCTGGGTAATCCATACACTACCTTCCACCGCTTGTCACCACAAGACTTTCACCTTATTCGGCTTTTGGATATCAGAACACTTGAGGAATCTCTTTAAAGAGGCAGCAGGATATCCTCCACAGCCAACCTCAAATGGCACCCGGGTGCAACCGTATCCTCCCTCACGGACTTCCGTCACCAGTTCCTCATACTGAAGCAACTTTCATTTTATTAGTAAAAGTAGTAGTAGTATATTAAGATTAATCTTATTGCTGTTATCTATTATATAGATGATACGTATTTACGTGATTTTGGTGACGAATAATTGACATACAGTTTATTTACCTACTTCAGCAGTCTCAAAAGCATTCTTGTCGAAGCCCTCTGATTTTGTCTGAATAGTTTGAAATTTTCGGATTTACAATTCTTTTAAACTTTTGTAAACATTTTTGAAAGAAGTTCAAACTGTACATTGGAATATATGTCTTTCTGACAAACAGTTGATATTTAACTATTTCACGGAAATCACTTCCTTTTTTTTTTGATGTGATCGACAAATTGACATCCCAAACATGAAGTAAAATAACACAAGATCGGAAAATGTGGTTCGATACAGTGAAAACCTTGCTGAGCTAAAACCTATGTGGCACTGAATGTTGCTCAATCATTTTCCTCGCAGATGAAGAAGAGACTTGAAGTGATGTCGATATGGATGCACCAACAAATGCTAAGAATAATATAGACCGAAAATATGGAAAACAATCTTGACTTAATGGAAATAAGAATTACCAAAAATTAAAAACGGAAATATACATCTGGATTTTCTGAGAGACATTATGAGGATAGACGTTCTGGAAGATTTAACACCCACAGAACATATTGAATCTCGAGATTCATGGACAGACAAACATTATTCTTTCAATGAGCTTATGTGAAAGTTTGGCATAAAAAAACAAATAGTTATAATTAGTAGTGGAATGTCGATTCAAGAAAAAAAAAGAGGGAACATATTTAGAGACATTATCGCCCACACAGTGGAGAGACATGTCACCTAAAATGATATATTTCTATTTCCCTGGACAGGATCAATCGCCCGCCTCATTTTTAATGTAATTTTACTAATCTTCTAGATAATCTTTGTGTTTGCGTTTATCCATATTTCAGCCAAATTCGATGCTTAATTCCCGTTTGTTTTCTTACCATTTTCTTGTATTTTTTCAATTATATTCCTGCTTTGCCATCTAATATGAATATTTTTTCTCCGTTCTTTCTTGGTCGGTACGGGGTAGATAGTATCAGCAATGCTCTTCATTACTCCCAAACTTTCTACAATTGAAAATACCAGAAGCCGTAAGGCGGTGTAACAGATAATGGCTCGGTATTGTTAATCGGAGAGCTGAGTTCAGTTTCAGTTGGGGTCGTTATATACACTTATGCGAAAAATATCACTAGGTAAACTATTAATGTTCATCACTCTTTTTATTATTCTTGAAGTCATCAATGAAGCAGTGTGCAAACGATGAACTGTAACAAACCGAAGAAACCACTTCCCTTGAGGATTTTAACAGCCTTAACGTTGGATATGTAACTAGAAGAGTGATAAATGACTATCAAGATGCTGATGTTCCACAATCTCAAAAATCTGACAGGCAAGAACCCCTGTATTAACAGTGAAGAAAGCGATATTATTCTACTATATTTAAGAAACCTATTTCTCAGTAAAATCATTGTATAAATCTTGCATGAATTTCAACCGTTTGGTCAATGTTAGTCGAATGTTTCTTTATACGGAAAAGGATATATTTTTTCATTACTATTGCATAGTCTCAAATGTCATTCAAATATAGAAGTGCTACAGCAATTCTGAGCGATATTCCTTGAATGGTTCTGGTGTTCAAGCTACTGTTTATACTATTGTTATCTGCATATTCCTTACTCAGGAATAAATACTTTCTAATGACTGAATTCTTTTAATCTTTATGTTAGCGAACAGAATATTAGTACAGGTGTTCTTTACCAACCCTGTTACATCTATTTTTTTTTATTTTAGGATTAGATTTTTTCCTGAATTTCTGGGATGAAAATGTTCCATTATTTACATGATTTTCATCCTGAATAATTTGTCATTATCAAATATTTTGGGGCCAACTGATGTCTGACCCTTTTTCCGTCTCTTTTATTATCTGTTTGGCCAAATGAATGTTTTTATAAATATGAGATAGACGAACAGATCAGTACATTATTTCTTCTATTTCTTCATCTTCATTTTGCCGTTTACTTTCAGGACGTGGGCAATCACAGAACTTCAAAGCCCCCCCCTCCTCACTATCCTTTTTAGTTCTCTTCCTTTGTCATTCATTTCACCCACTGTTCCGTTATCCATTCACATGATGGTCAGGTTGGTGATATGGTGAATTCTCCAGTCCCTTGTTTGCCATGTCCTCTGCGTATTAAATTCGCCAAACCGTCCTCCCTTATTATATATCTCAGTAATTTCATCTGTCTCTTTCTGATTCTGTGTACAAGTATTTTTTTCCATTTTCACCGAGATTTATTTGGCATCCATCTGAAGAATCACATTGCATTTCAGAAGAGCTTCTCCAGAAGAGATTCTCCAGAAGAGATTCTCCAACAGTACACCATTGCATAACAGTTTTCAGTTCTATCGGGCTTATAGCCACATCATGTTGAAACAGCAGTTCCTATACGATCACCGAAGTTACGCAACATCGAGCCTATTCAATATCGAGATCGGTGACCGCTTGGCAATACCAGCAATTGCGAGTTTTGATGCGCCTGTGGTGTAAGGTATAAATCGGAGGGAAGAGTTCCAATTCCACTTGGGTTCGTTTACTTATGCGTAAATAACCTTGGGAATGTTATGAATTCAACTCTTCTCCGCTCCAGTTACGAGTAAATTAGTAAGATTTTTTTATCATTAAAATCCTATTATCTCCCATCTCCACAAAAATCTTACAATCTAAAAATATTTTCTGGTTTTAAATAAACGGCAAAGGGTTAAAATGAATGCATCAAACAATTCTAATGAAAAAAAAGCTGTTTCTTAGTACTACGCTTAATTTTTGGAATTCATCAATTGTTATTCAAATACGCACTCAGATTTTGGTATTTCCCTTTCCGTCTTCTTTTACTTTAATTTCCATGTAGTTAAACGTCTGTACTTATTCGATGTTGACATCCCCAATACGTGATTGGCATCTTGAGTGTGTTCTCTTGCTGACAACCATACATTCTACCTTCTTATAGTTGATGCATAACACTTTTTTTTCTCGCTTTCATATACTACTTTGTCTCGCGGGTTCTGATGGTTTTACTTCTGCATCAGCTTACATCTGCGTACCTTACATCGCTAAGATTGCGCTCACCGATAAAAAAAAATCAATCGACAAAGTGTCTTTCACTCCCTTAGCATCAAAGTAAAATTTGAATATATCCGTTGAGAAGACACACCCTTTTCTTACGCCCCTTAAAATTGGGAAGTTAAAAATGTGTTTTTAAAATGTTTGTCTTCTCTTTCTATGTATCACTCCCATTCAGGATGTAGGTGATCATGGGTCTCCACAATTTCCTGGCCTTTATATTGTTTTGTGTTATTGTTGTGGATTCCGGAGATGGAATCCGGTACCAATAAATAACAAACGCCAAGAAGTAATATTTAGTAAAAAAAAAAAAAAAATTACTAAATATAAATTGGATTGCTCTTTCAATGTTCTGTCTATGGATTTTTCCAATCGACTGTTTCATAGAAAATACCCAAAACTCCACCGAATTTCAAATTAATTCCTTCGTAGATTGTTTTAAAATTTAGATATTTATCAAACCTTAACCTCCCAAATATGCACCTTAAAATAATGCGAACTGACAGCGTCTAAGAATTTGAATGAAACCTGTCGTGTAATTTATTGGGGTTGTTGTAACGTCTTCCTTTAATGTAGTTCTTATCGTTCACCCCTTAGCCACCTTTATCTAGACACGAGACGCGTTAAATTTGAGCAACATCTAGCCGACACACTGGGGTTTAAATAGGAAACTAAAATAATACATATGACACACTCATATCCTCTCTCTCACCTCACTTCCTCACTTCGTTAACTTTGCGTATACTTGATGAGGTCCGTAAAAAACGTGTGAATTTCTTTTCATTTTTCATTTCAGCTTTTGGAAGTAAAGTCTGATGACCAGAACCCTGTTAAAGGGGTTATGGTGAAATAGCTTATTACATGGAATCTTAACGTGGTCTGTCTTTTATTCAAACATATCCGCTCTGAATTTTACATTGAGCTCTCTGGATATCATCCTCCTCAGGTCTACCCATACGGATTACCTAAATTTGCATAAACTAAATATATATATATATATATATATATATATATATATATATATATATATATATATATATATATAGTCTTTGTATCTACGTATCACTGTATGACTTCTTACTGAGTCTACGTGTTTGCTCACTGTGACTCTTGCTCGTTACGTTCGTGCTCGTTCGTCGCTTGTTCGTCCATCTTTCTCGTTCTTCTTGTTCGCTCCCTGGTAGTATATGTATACTCTGGGTGAGTCCATTTGTGTAAGAAGGGGAGAAACCCTCAACAGTTATCTCTCCTAAACCTTGTTCAGGCATCCATTTAAGTTTGCTAGGTAGGTTATGCGTTGATTCCTCCGTCTCTTCCGTCAGTCTTGTGGATATAACATTTTTCGAGACATCTTTCCTTATTATGTAGACTAGAAATTTCAACTGGCTATTCTTGATGTTAAGTATAAATGTGCTGATTGTTTCAATTTTCTCTAAAACTTCATCGCTTCTTAAAATGATCAATCCATAGTATTCTCATCATCCTTTTGTAGAACCACTTTTATGTTATTTCAACTTTCTTCATTGTCATTATAGCAAGAGTGATATTACACAGTATTTCAGTATATTTCTAATTTCTAACGAAATCCTCCTGTTTCTTAATACTTTGCTTAGCTTTTGGAAGTCATCTTTCGATCTGGCAATGCGCCTTCGAATTTTAATGCCGCATTTTCCGTACCCCATTACGTACTTTCCCTTTTAAATCGTTGTAATATATTAACTGTGGTATTTCAAATTTGTAATTTGCATGCTGGGCTGTTTCTTTTGCAACAACCCTGCATTCTGTTTTCTTACTAAAGCTAATCAATTTATAGGTGACTTACTACTTTTTGTTTGTATTTTTTGGAAATATACCTGAAAAGACAATTGTATATGTCTTTAGTCAGTAATTTTTAACGCCATTAAGCATGAATCGAAATCTGTACGTTCGTAGTGAATTTAATGAGACATTTAAACTATATTCTTTTATAAATCTCAGCCGCTAAATTTATGAACGCTGTGGCATCTCCTTTGAATAGACTTTACCATTGCCATGTTTGTTTATGTTCTTCTTTGAATTAGCTCTGCTTTATAATGTTTTCGTTTCTCTGTATTTTGTCATTTTCTCTATGTCCGTCTTTTGCTCTTGTTTTTTCTTTACTCTCTTTTTTTCTTATGTCAGTTTTTACAATTGTTTCGTTTTTTATATCGTTCATTTTTTTTTCCTCAAATGTTTATCGTTCGTTGTTTATTCTAGTAATTTTTCAGTTCTTTTTTTACATACTTTTTGGTTTCTTCAATTATATTTTTTTTCCGTTTGTATTCTTTCTTTCTTTCCTTCATTCTATTCTTTATCATTTCTTTCTTTCGTTCTTTCTTTTTTCCTTCTTCCTATTCTTTATCATTATTTTCTTTCGTTCTTTCTTTTTTCCTTCTTTCTATTCTTTATCATTCCTTTCTTTCTTTCTCTCATTCTTTCCTTTTTCCTTCTTTCTATTCTTTATCATTCCTTTCTTTCTTTCATTCGTTCTTTCTTTTTTCCTTCTTTCTATTCTTTATCATTCCTTTCTTTCGTTCTTTTTTCCTTCTATCTATTCTTTATCATTCCTTTCTTTCTTTCTTTCTGTGTATTTTTTATGTTTGTTTTACCTTTCATTTCTATTTCTTTTTCTATAAATTTTGTATTTTCTTTTTCATTCACTCTTTCTTTCATTCATTCATTCTTTCTTTCTTTCTTTCTACCTATCACGCTTTCTTTTTTCTTTCTTCATTTTTTTATTTCTTTCTTTCTTTTCAATTTATCACGTTCTTTGAATGTTTGCACGTTTCTTTCTTTCATTTTTTTTTTTTGAATTCCGGTCTTTCCTTTGTCACATTTTTCATTCTTTTTCTATTATTTTCATTATTTTCTTTTTCAATTTTCCTCGCATATTTTAAATTTACTTGTAAAATACTCTTCATTTTATATACCACTCACACACATACACGCACAAATATCAAATATATAAATATATATATAAATATATATATATAAATATAATATATATATATATATATATATATATATATATATATATATATATATATATATGATGCGTGGGTGTGTGTGTGTATTCTTTTATATTTCTCTTGAATTACTTTCTCATTTCCCAGGGCAATTGCATGGGTTTCTTTTTAAACCGAAACCAATCTATAAAGAAAAAGAATACAAAATGAAAATAGTTACTTCCATATCTGACCGCAAACATAATTTTAAAAGCTTTTATATGAATCATCACCATATGAAAAAAAATCTCCCGCAATGTTATCAACGCGCAAGGATAAACCTGTTTAGGGGCGTATTATAAAGTGAATTATTTGCCAAAGGCGTCTACGGGATTGCTAATTAGCGTTACCTCCAATAGAAATCAAGAAGCGTGTAGACCTGCAATTTGTGATCACGACCACATAGAGAGCGTGTTCGGATGATTGTGTGGGAATAAAATTTAGCACTAAATCTCAGGCACTGTGCATAGAAATTTTATTCTGGAATCTCATAACGCAGGTTAAAAAAATGAAACATATTCAGTAGATACGAC
>CAHIKZ030000414.1:877500-922500 GCA_903632075.3 Acanthosepion pharaonis
ACATTGAGCTATACTAGAAATGCCTTTCATATGATTTTTCATCGTAATTGATTGGGCCTAGTAACCTGCACGTATTTTGTCTTAGGCCGTTAAGATAGGCTGGAATAAATATCATTTTCAGTCCGACAGATTGGCTTGTCAGTTCCTTGTACATAATGATATATGCATCTCCAGCAAAGGCGTTCTATACATCTTTGTCCAGTAGTAGAGCATCATATCTGGGAGGAGGTTGGTTTGTTCTTTTCTTTGAATTTAGAGTATGAGACAACCAAATCGATTTGGGCGTCACATCAAGATATTTAGGAGCACACGGAATCTGGAAGCGTTTGTTCAGACTAGGTTACCTGGTCTTATGTTATATTTAATTGGGAAGTTAAGGAGATATTTTTAGGAAAACCTATCACTATATCGCCCATATTTAGCTGTGATTTATGCATCTAGTATAACTTTATGAAACTGGCGGGAATTAGCCTTATCAGCAATACAACCGAAGATGTGTATCGACCGGTAACTTGTGTTTACGATCAAACATGAATTACTAGAACGAAAATTCAAATCCCGAGTAGAGTGCACTTAAATTGCATCATGAAATTTCATATTTCAATTAAAAAACAAACAAAAAAAATTAATAGCAATAACACTAAGATAGATAGATAGATAGATAGATAGATAGATAGATATATATGAAGTGGCTGAGATAGATAGGCATAGACCAGGATAACGATAGCGATTTATTGAAAGATTTCTCCCCTTTTATCTATCTATCTATCTATCTATCTATCTATCTATCTATCTATCTATCTATCTATCTATCTATCTATCTATCTAATTAAATGTCTTGGTGTTATAGCCATTGTCAAGCAACTGCAGTTTTTTGTGTTTTTCAATATTGCGATTTGAAATTGAAGAATGCAATTTAACTGCACTGTGCATGGGATTTGAACAGAGATTATTTTGTATTATTTTATTTCCTCCTTCTAAATGAATATTAATCAAAAGCTACAAAATTATCCCTCGTCCTAACTGAAATATTTACTTCAGAAATCTGTTTTTGAGACGAGTTACCAATTTAAGCTAAGAAGTCTGGGCTTCCTATATTTGGATCTCAGCTTCGTTTTTTGGAATGTTGATCTCTCTCCCAAGTAAGAACAAAAACAACAACAAATATAATAATGTTTCGAGAAAATATAGACAAGTACGAAGTAATACAAATAAGATGTTAAGAGAAATGTTATCATCCGACAACCAATAGTTTAATATAAATACAAGTTTTATCTGACTTCTATATCAATATCCTTCATTTACACCTCCCTAAGCAATAATAAATCAGACAATAGCACAAAGACAACCCCATCTCTTATACGTCAATCCCCATCCACCTGGGCACAGTTAAAAGTGTTAATAATGAACCTCTTACTCTCCTTGCAGCTGTTCATTGTTCTAGCCGACCTACAGAAAATCGTGTTCTCTGGTCGGTGTATGTACAGAGAACCATGAAGCTAGGAGCATGGGGAAATATTCAATATTGATATCTTAGGCCTGTAACTAAGGCGACGAATTCAAAGTGATGGGACTTCAAAGGTATGGATTAACACAGCGTCGTTCTTGTATGTTATCTTCAATGAATCAAGTTAAGCAAATTATGGCTTATTCGTTATTGCACGATAGCCGCCTTTTAGATAGTTAGAGCAGAGATGTGAAGAGGTTGAGATCTCGTCAGATCTAACGTGACAACAAGATAAATGCGCGAAATTCTAGGATATTGTTTGTACGTTGCATGCAAAAATATACACGCCCCAACGTGTATATATATATATATATATATATATATATATATATATATATATATATATATAAAATAAAATAAATATATTGTAGTGGTTCCAACGAGAGAAAAGTATGTATATTAAAAAGAAGAGAAGAGAGGTGCCCGCAAACGTTTTTTGGTTGTAATGTGGATTTATTTAGAAAAATATTATGCTTTGTTTTACATGATATAAATATATATAAGGTAGGCTATATCTATGGGTAAATGTGCTCAATATCAGAGATATTGCGTATATAAATTACATTGGACACTAAGGTCAACACCGAGCGGCAACAATCGGTTTCATTGTTAAACGCAATATTCACGCAATTATACATACATACACACACACACACACACACACACACACACACACACACACATATATATATATATATATATATATATATATATATATATAAAGAAGAGGCACGGAAGATGGCGGCTCGAATTGAGGAATCGGAGTGCCGAGTACAAATTCCAGTCGAATCCATTACATTTAGCTTTAGTTAATAGCTTTGGGAAATGTATTAAACCTCTTCTCCTCCCTCTAGCTATGCGTAAATAGCAAGACAGACTGGGTTCTATATCCCTGGACAACTCTAAATTCAAAACCTGCGGAGGGTCATTTGCGGACCTTGTGGAGCGTAGTGCAACATGTCTCAGTATTCGGCGCTTCAAAAAGTGTGGAGAGTTCTGCACAATGCCTTCACCAATATACTGAAATCATCTGTCGGTTCCTAGGAACTGAGCTGCTTGACCCTCATACGTCGAATACGACGGGAGAGTCCACATGTGTGTGTGTGTGTGTGTGATGTGTTTGTGTGTGTATTTGAGCAGCAAACTTTGTATCGTACATGTTTCATTGAAAACGAACGTCGAGAAAGATTTAATTAATCTTTTATTGAGCTTTTAACATTCTAACATTTTTCCGTTTTTCAGATATTAAAATATATAGGAATTGTTCATAGTTATAATCGTTAAGATCTTTTTCGGCTAGATCTATAGCTATTATCAAGGATGTTGTTTTTCGATGATGAATTTCTCTATGCATACTCATTTTGCTGTGTGTAGTATGTAAGGCAAGTGTTGTATTCTTTCGGCCGGCCAAGTGCTATGCGAGGTCGGTTAACCTGAATTTGACTCTATTTAAAAAAAAAATAACAAAAACCAAAAAAAACTTTTAACACGATCTCTTCACTCCTAAAAAGTGTAAGATTGATAGCGGTCGAGTAATATTTAATAAGCAATGGTTCCCTAATTATAATCCGTAAACAGTTATGTGACTTGATAAGAATCTTTGTAAAAAAATATACCTTGTTTCCTGCTTAGAATTGTTTTTCTGGTTCCTTCTATAGACTATTTTGAATTCTATACTGTCCACCTAAATGCTGCAATTTTATTTACTATTTAATTATTCTTTCTCAGTAAAAGTAGATTGGTTCGCTTCTCGCCCGGTTCATAACAAGAGAAAAGTAGTAATTGCATGAAGATTTGGAGAAGGGAAGAATAGGAAAAGTAATGGGAATTAGCTGGGAAAAGAAGGAAACTGAAATCACTAAAATAGCAACTCACACTCCGGCTGCCAGTCCAAATAATATCAGGAAGCATTTACACAAATGTAGGGGGGGTATGAGCATTTTACAGAGTATGTAGGAAATTGGATAAAACTCACGCACAAATTGTGAGTAACCAACGAAGTTTAGCTCAGAAAGGATGCGGGGACATTAAGAAAAATCATCCACTGGAAGGAATTTTTTTTTCCATGAAAAGTATCCATAAACCTGATAAACGGCCTTGAGTTAGATTCTTCAATAAAAAAAAAAAAAAAAAACTTCTTGAGCACAACGATGAAGGCTTATTTGTGGAAGTTAAAACATCAAAAGTAGATTTGGTCATTGGTTTCTTTTGATACACTAACAGAGTCAAGGGTAGGTAACAATATAACCATCTGTGATCCGTGGAACGTTGACTGGCAGAATGGAGACATGGATAAATAAAATTGGTATTGATTATCCACTGGAACTGCTACAGAACTTAAGCTTTTTTGGAAAACCAAGAATAATCCGGAGAGTGAAGAGCAATTAATGTCGAATTAAAATTGCATAATACCTAAGGCTGCTGATTGTAAATTGTTATTGTTTTATCAATAAATTAATTAACAGATCTTAAGATCCTAGTTGAGAAAATACTGACATAATAATATGCATATCTACATAATATATATGATAATTAAAAATACTTTGACGTGAAACACGTCAAAGTATTTTAATTATCATATATATATATATCGCATTATATCTATATCGCATTATCAGAAAAAAGTAATTTTACAAGAACAAAACCATTATCGGAGAGAGGAAACGTTATTCAAGTTTAGCTTCCTCTATATAGAGAAAGTATTAGGCGATTTGGGGTAAGATATTTCCAAAAAGAATGGATAATTAGAATTCTTAAAGGAACCAGACTAATATTTTGGGTGAGACTATTGCCAAGCAGTAATTTGAAAAAAAAACTATAATTAAATATGGAAAATAGTTTTGTTTATTATAAGTTTGTTATTTGGTGAGGAACTAGAATATGAGTGTATAGCAATTCAAAATCAAAGGTAGACGTAATTTTAATTGATTATATTTATAATTTTTCACTTAGATGATGAGACAATAGAAAAGTGATGCTTCTTAAAGTAGGCCGTAACTTTTTTTATTAGGGATTTCCTAATTTGTAAAGCGGGTTAGCTGTTTTCGCTGAGGAAGATTTTCCTTTTCTAAAATGGTTTTGCAGTGGTACCTGATAATCGGTGAAGTTGGAAGAACAGACACCTGAGGGGTTAATATCTGTACCACAATAAAGTATATGACTTTCGTCGGACTCTTCTTCAATTAATTAATTGATATATATATATATATACTTTCTACCTCTCGCTCCTTCTATCTCTTCCTATCAATCTCTCTCTCTCTCTCTCTCTCTCTCTCTCTATATATATATATATATATATATATATATATATATATAAACACACAAACACACACACAGATATATATATATACGTATACAAACGAACACACACACACACATATATATATATGTGTGTGTGTGTCTGTGATTACGTGGTTGTGTATGTATATTAAATATATGTATATATAATATATATTATGTATATGATATGTATACATGTAATTTACTCTATATTATACGTATTTGCATAGTATGCACACGTACGCACACACACACACAGACACATATATATACACACACACACACACACACACACACACACATATATATATATATATATATATATATATATATATATATATATATATATATATATAATCTATTTAGAAAAAAATATGGCAAACTAGAAAGGTTGTTTGTGGCGCCTTTTATACGTTAGGAATTCATCGGAAGGAAAACGAAAAAAAAAAAAAAAAAATTTCCAGTTTCTCATATTCTTCTAAACACCGTGTGTTGATATAGAAAATTATACAAAATTATATATCGTTATATCATGTATAATCTATATATAAATTATTATTCGTACACCCATGAATTTTGAATATTTTTATCCATTTCTCTTACCTAATGTATGATGTCAGGTATTTTACATGTTAATAAGCACAAAAATGAATATAAAACTCAATTTTCAGAAAAAATGGGTTAAATTCAAGAAATTTGACAAGCGAATTATTCCAAATATGAAATGACAATATCATTCGTACATTAGAAAATATCGTTTTAAATTAATTGATTCGTTTAAGTATAAGTAATTTGCATAATTAATTTATTGATGAAGCCTTCTAGATTATTTATTAAATATAATATTTGTTATAATTCCAGAAAAAAATCACGTGGTGCATAGAGTGTAACCATTATTGATTTTACGTTAACAACACAACAGAAAAAACAAAAGAGATTAGCCATGACTTGAGACAGAGAATTATTAAATTCCACAAGTCGGCAAATTGTTGTAAGTTCTATTTCAAACAAGTTAGCTATCCCTAGGTTTACGGCACAGTCCGTTATAAATAAGTTTAAACAGTCTGGCTAAATACAACGTTGTTTTAATAGAAATGGGTTGTAGTAAAACCGACCACTACTAACCACTTTTCACAAAATATGTCACATTGTTTCTCAGTTTAATTTTGCCAAAACCTTCTTGGACAAAGAAAATTGCTTTGGGGAATAAGTACTATAGAGTGATGAAACGAAAATTGAACTTTTGAGACATAATAGTGTAATGAGATTTGGCGCAAGAATGGCGAAGCTTTCCTCACAAAGAACACACTTGAAACATTAAAACATGGAGGCAGCTCGATGATTGTTGATTTTGCTTTATCTCAAAGGGGGAACGGATAACTAATTGCAATAATAAGAATAAAGACATCTGCCGACTATATCAAATTTCCGGATGAAAATATACAAATTCCAGCTAGCCCTAGGTCGACGATTTACTTTTTAGTAAGATAATGATCCCAAACATACGTCTAAATCAGTGACTGCGTGGCTTCAGAATAAGAAGATAAAAGATTTGCCATGGCTTTCAATGGGTCCTGATTTGAATCCTATTTAAATCTATGGCAAAAATTAAAACAATAAAGAAATCGTCGATCACCAAAGAAATCTCTCAGGAATTAGAACGTGCTACCGTGGAGAATTGAAGACAATCCAAGAAAAGACTTCTTGAAACAATCGTGAAAATTATTCAATGTTCCTATTTTTCGTACTCTACGAAGAATTTGTCTTTTCCTCTTTTGCATAATTCACCTGTCAAATACTGTTATGAAAATTGAGTTTCATATTTCTCTTTTTTGTGTATATATTAACATATAAAACCCTGGTATCATACGGCCATTGGGTTCGAGAAATGCATAAAAATATTCAAAATTAATGGGTGTAGAATAATTTCGCCGTTGAATGTATATAATCAATATATATATATATATATATATATATATATATATATATATATATATATATATATATATATATATATATATATTTATATTTGAGCAACAAGTATTTATCCAAACAAGTTGGATTAAAAAGAAGCAGGAATTTTATATTATATTTTTGGCGCATTACGTTCGAAACTGTGGATGAACTTTTCGAAGTTCATTTCTTGTTTTCTTCAACTCCAGTAAGTCGAAAGTACTTGAAGAAAAAAAAATGAACATCTAACAATTTATCCACAACTTCGAAAATATATATTTAACAACTACTCCGGAATTTTGAAAAGTATAATAAAAAAAAAAAAAACTTAATCAGGTCTGTTCTATCCGATGGAAATTGTTTGCATATATATATATATATATATATATATATATATATATATATATATATATATATATATATATATATATCCTTCATGTGCTTACGGCCTTAACTTAATATGTATATATACCAAGCTCTTGATAATAACGCCGAAGATCGAGCTGTGGCTCTAGATATATCGTAGGCGTTTGACAGGGTTTAACGTGCCGGCTTTCTACTTAAGCTTCAGATTACGGTGTTACTGGACGATTATTTGATGTAATGTAATTATTCCTGTCAAACCGTAAAATGAAATTCGTCCTGAACGGATTCTCTTCCAGTTCCTTTCATACGAAAGCTAGTGTTTCCCGAATTCTCTATTCTTGGTCCTACATTGTTTCTTGTCTTCATCAGTGATGTTCCTGATGTCATCACTTCTCAAGTTATCATTTACACAGACGACACTAACATTTACTCCTGTCTCAATAGTAAATGCGTCACTGCTGATAAAGTTAATCTGGCCGTTGGGCCCAAAAACGACTTCAAATCTGTGGGTGAATGAGGCAGGGAATGGCTTGTCAATTTTAATTTATCAAGAATGAAACTGCACTCATTTACTCACTATAAAGAACATTTCCTGTCTCCTATCAGCATGGTTGATGACCAACTTCACGAGAGCCCCTCACTGCACCGTTTTGCTTTCACGTTCTCAACTGACCTGCGTTGGAACAACTACATTGAATTAAAAGCTGCATCTACCGCAAGAAATGTTAGTTTTCTGTGTTGTGACAGAAAAGTTTTCTCATTTGAGTCCATACTTCACATCTACATATCCACCATTCGTCCATACATGACATACTGTTGCCATATATAATCGGGTGGCCTCGTTGTTAGGTTCTTGACGAAGAGGGATATGTAATGTGGTCGGTCCTTACTTGGGATTTCGACACCAGCCACATCCTCCCAGACATGAAGTGGCTTCCTTCAGTCTTTTCTATATAATTTTTCATGGCATCTGCTCTGTCGAGCTCTTTTTAAATGGTGCCCCGACGGCATGAATTTAAGCGTGGTACTAGGTTGGTATCTCTTCCCCACCCTTTTACTATCGAAACAGTTAAATGTAACCGCCTTTTGTACTCTAACAGTTTCTTCTATCGCACTTCCTGACAGTGAAACTCCTTCTTCTTAGTTTCTTACCTGATAACTATAATCTTCTGATGCCTTCATCCTGTTCTTCTTTTTATCCATTCCTCTATTCCACCCCATAACTTAAGCTTTTCGTTATAGTAAGGTCTGTTGGGCAGCGACTGCGGAACACAGAGCAGCATGACGCATTTCACTCCGCAATAAACTTGGAAATGGCATGTTGTACTGTTTGGCATTTGTGCCGGAAGCTCAACCTCGAATATTACAAAGTATCTGAGGGCAGTGCAGAGAATTTAAAATGTGTTGGATGAGTCTAATGGTCTTTACGAATGTACGACAACTCGAAAAAATCAATCTGATCGTTCTGATAAGGAAATAACTCTTTGATCTGTTGGTGATGTCCTTAGACTCAACACGAAGGCCTTGAGGGGGTCGTTCTGGCCTGGGTCAAGAGGGTGGCTGCTAGAACACCTTATGTCTGGCACCATGCAACACAAGCAGGAGAATTCAGTTATGGCTGTCAAACAATTTCTACGACCCCATCACCCCTTTCATTTGGTCACCTAACGCCCCAGACTACCACCCCTTTTATTATTCTATGTGTGTTTCTGTTGAGCGAGAAAACAACAAAACTTCTTGTAACACCGAAGATGAACTGGTCGGTAAAGATTATAGCAACATTCCCCACCTTAAACAAAGAGACCTCCCAAAAGAATTTCAGGAGATTCCGGAGTCGTGTGGAAGCGGTGCTTGAAATGAATGGCAATTTTATTGAATAAATTTAATCATTCGTATTTTAAGATATTTTTGAGTAATTTTGGTAAATATATCTATTAAAATAAGACGTCGGTGTTATGTTAATTTTTTGCATAATTTAGACGACAATTTATCCAACATACCCTTGATAAATATATGTGTGTCAATGTGCCTCGATGGTCGGATGCATTTGTTTTTGTGTTTGTGTACATGTGCTACGAGTTGCAGCTTCACGTAACTTTAACATGTAGGGAAATCGAAAGAAAGTATTAGGTTTTAATGCCTGCTGAGTTTCCTCAGTCATTTATTTAAACATTTATTTAAATAGGAAGTTTTATTTTTTGGGGGGGTGGGTACACTTCGCACTTTAAAAATAATGGAACATCCATGTTTTATGTCATATACTGCTATCGATTGCATATCGAATTAATTACTTTTGTCCACAAGAATATCATCATATTAGTTCTGTGTATCCCTGCTAAATAATCAGTGCCAATATCATTTAATTTGGTAAATTATTAGCATCGGAATTTTTACGGCTGCGGCAAACATTAATGATGCGTTTTTTAAAAGAATAATTTTTACAATTATTATTAATTGTACTTGCATAATTTTAATTAAAATACTGACAGGAAAATTCAATGACGTGTGTGTTTGCAGAAGAAATAATTTATACTATAATTTAAAAGATAAATGTCATGAATTTACAGATCGATAGCATGTATTATTTCTAATGACCAAAGAATAATTCAGGGTTTTTGAAATTTGTTATTTAATTTAACATATCATTTTGTTGGTATAAGGGAAGATCTATTGTAAATAACATACACTAGGGTTCAAAAGTTTGAGGCGTTCCCTGGTATTTTTTAATTGGTCCAAATGTAGTTGTTTTGTACTTTAGATAGGAGAACATTATTTTACATGTTTAAAAACAACAGTATGACATGATCTTTTATTAGAAATTTTATATGACAAAAAGTAAAAATAATTAAAAAAAATTATGATTAAATTTTGCTTTCGTCAAAATATCCTCCTTTAGCCTTGATTTCTAGAGCACAAATCTTTTTTAAAAAATTCTGCAAGTTTAGGTTTAATAATTGTTTCCATTTCCTTAAATGACTGTAATAGTTCTTTTTTTGTTTTGGGGACAGGAAGGTTTCACGTTTCTGTCAAGTTCATCCCCTGATAATTCTCGAGATGGTCTCTTTCGAATTGTAGTGTAAGTACCCTACATACTCGAGTATAATACGAGGTTTATGATCAGTTGTTTTTTTTTTATCAGTAACTAGAGAATGCTCACAGAATATGGAGGATAAATTTTCTAACGGGTAAGTGAACACTATATTTTCTGCCTCGAAAATTGGGTTTATTCGCCCTTGCATGGAGTATTGCTGCCATATATGGTCTGGGGCACCTTCTGTTTACCTCGGAGTTCTTGACAAGATCCAGAGACGGATATGTAATATAATTGGCCCGGATCTGGCGTCTCGTTTACAGTCACTCTCCCACAGGCGCGCCGTCGCCTCTCTCTGTCTTTTCTACAAATACTTTCATGGTAATTGCTCCGATGAGCTGCTTTCACTGGTTCCCAGACTCCATGAATTCCCACCCTTACACTGTAGAAACTATTTAATGTAGCCGTCTCTTCTACTCCACCTCGCACCTCTCTTCTGTAGAACACCCTTTCCAATTACTGCTTCCCTGAGAGCTATAATCTCCAACTATTCAAATGTAATGTCAATCGACATCTCCAGTTACCGTGATCTATCCACTATCCCTCTCCTCATCCTTTTTTTCTATCACTCCCTATCTGCTCTTCTTTTGCAACCCCTGTATCCTAGTGGCTTCAGCCTTGCTCAAGGGCGTAATGCTTAATATATATATATATATATATATATATATATATATATATATATATATATATATATATATATATATATGTTGTAATAGGATCTCCTAATTTGCATAGTTACCGACCATATAAATATGATTGGTACCGGGAAGAGAGTGGGGGGGAATCAAGAGATTCAATCCAGAGACTCGTGACTGCGACTAAGTCAACACATTCTCCAGGAACGGTCTTCGCAGGAATATACAAAAGACTATATGTAAATATTGTACACTTTCTTGTTAAATACATTTTGTTCTAAGTACATTTTTTGTGTTGCATTATAATTCCCATTAATCAAGTTTCAACAATATATATATATATATATATATATATATATATATATATAAAGCAAAGAGATAGTTAACTTTAGGCATCAGGCGATCGTGTTTATGGACCAGAGATGCCTACACACAAGAACATTGTGATAAACAGAATAGATTTATAAAAGTTATGATTGAAATATATGCACTTCGTTGATTTGAAATTAAAAGTGATAATGCATTTGATAAAAATAAAAAAGCGGTCGAGTGAAATACGGTATCGTGTATTAAGAGAATTCCAGCACAAAGCTATTTTTGTTTCGAGCCATCAGAGAAGAGATTTTAAAATTACATTCAACGACACACTGATCAAATTTGATTATGTAAATGGCGCAGCCATTCTTATCCGATGATGCCAGTATATTAAGGCTGCTAGCTAATCTTTGTTGCAGACCTATGTCCAGGCACATTTATGTTTGTTCAACAGAGCCCACCTGTAGTTTATACTGCAACTATGCTGAGTGGAGCTTATTTACAGTTTCTGGGAGAGAGCGCGTTTCTACCGTGATCAACAGTTTGAACAAGGCTAACACCGTTCAAAACCTCGGTCAGGATGACTTGTGATTTTGTGCTAGCATAACCACTGATGGCTCCCAATGGTTCCGTCTACACAATTTCATTCACAAGTCTTAGGTCAACTTTTCCAACATCAAGAAGTCACCTTTCTGATGAGATTCGAACCAGGAACTCACGGTCAGAAAGCGAACGTTCTAACCACTGAGCTACGTACCGTGTCAAATGTTATTGACCTACCATAAAATGGAGATTGTGAACATGTTCTTGCAGAAGATTCTTTTCCATTAATAACCTGTAAGAGTCCCTAATGAATGAACAAAATTGGTGTTGCCGAAATTAACTTTACATTCGCAAAGTGAGAAAAGTGCAGTTAAATTAACAACTGAATATTCACAAATTGTTCATAGACAAGAAGCAAGGCACAAAACAAATTAAATCCTTGTGCCATCAAATAAGACGTTCATTTACTTCAAAGGGATATTATACTAATTAATTTAGGTATATTATAATGTAATATGATATTCAGTGGAGTAGTTTTGGGGTGATTTCCAATAAAAAATACAAATTTAAAACATTCTTTAAATTGTAACATTTTGAAGTCAGCAAAAACTTGAGGAAATTAGTTATTTCTGTACCAAAAACAAAGGCTCAGACATTGGCAAAAGTTATTAATATCATCGTTGATGTCAATCCTTACGGCATCAAACCCCAGCTTTAGTTCAGAGTGCAGTGTCGATTTTTAAAAACATTGAAATAACAACCTTCCCTATTGAACAGTTGCTACGTTGATATTCCTTCGGAGCTAAATATTTTAGATAATTAATGAGCCCCTTATTCATTTCTGGACAGGAGACTTTAACTACTTTTGCTTTAGTGTCCATCTGTGACGGTTACACACCTGGCCCAGTGTCGGATCCTTTGGTTACAGCGCCAACGGTGACGTCGCTCCTCCTGGTCGTTCCTCCTGGGTCCAAGCGTGCCGCTCCAACCCTTTGGTCAGATGATCACCAGCCTCGCCTTTCCCGACTCGCTTCCAATACCTGGTCACTAAAGCAACTATACCGATCTCCGGTCTGTCTACCCACGCTGTGTTTAGATCTTAGACAGACGGGACCAGCAGGATCGGGGCCGATACAAGTTGAGTCCGACGGGGGTGGCAAAACACAAATAAAATAAAAAACTCACGACACCAAAACAAAATTGCTGATAAAAAGGGTAACAACCTTTTTATATCTTAAAGTCCGTTACATAAAAACAAAAGTGTTCTCATTTCCCGACCCGCTCTGTGGACTATGGCACCAAGCTTCTATCACACAATAGAAAAATGTCGAATTACCTACTTTCTAGAATCATGTATGTATGTCGGAGTGTGGTTCAGTTCGACACTGGGGCTAATTTCTATCGATCATTCGCAGTTGATTCTTCTCTCCGACTTGAGTTGTATTTCTTCTTCTTCGTCTGCTTGGGCTGGTAGTTTTCCTGTTTCAACTTGGTGGAAGATTTCTTGTTTCAACTTAGTGGAAGATTTCTTGCTTCGATTCAGTGGAAGATTTCTTGCTTCAATTCGGTGGAAGATTTCTTGTCTTCAACTTGGGTTGGAAGATTTCTTGTTTCGAGGATTCTTCTGTCATCCGAGGGTGAACTGCAACTCACGCCCAACCTAACTCTAACTTCAACTCAACTTCAGCTCCAACTTCAGCTCCAACTTCAGCTCCAACTCTTCTCAGGTTTTTCAGGCAATCTTCTTCTTCATCTACTTGGGCTGGAAGTTCTTCTGTCTTCGACTTGGGCTGGAAGTCCTTCTGTCTGAGGGTTCTTTTGCCCGCAAAGGGGGGAGTGAATCAGGTCTTATGTCCGCGTTCAGGATCTTCCCTGCCCGCGGTCCTGCGCAACTCAGCCCAACTCCGGCTGCATCTCCAACTCAAACTGATTTCTGTCGACTGGGGTCCTGCTTATATTGACGCCGCAACAAACTGGGGTGGGTCTGTCGGCGTCAGGGTTTTCTCGATAATTCCAAAGTCGTATTAATTTTGACTTTCCATTATCGTTATTGTTTTCACCCCTACTTTCTCACAGAGCTCTTGGTGGGGCGGCGCATATCTATTTCTCTTAGTCTCTCTCTCATGTCAGGTGATCGCTCTCAACCAATCGTTCCCGATCGAACCTTTCTTTCTCTTCTTTCCGCAGCCCACGTGACCGCCTCGTCCAACAGTTATTGATCGAGGTTTTCTTTCCTTCTTCTTCCGCGGTCACGTGATTGTATTCGACCAATTGTTATTGACCGAACATCCTCTCCCCTCTGTTTGCGGGCGTGGTTACATCGTTCTTGTTTAAAAAAAACAAAATCCAATTTTGCCCCTTTTTGCACGTACGCAAAATGACAATCTTTAGCTTTCTTTCACCTGGACTTTGTCAAACAGCCCGCTGCTAATTAGTCTTGACTTTAGAAAAGGATCTTTTCGCCTTCTTGGCGCCCTCTGTGGTCCAAAACAATTGCTCTTTTTTTTACCTCTTTGTTTTTCCTGATAGTCGAAAATCTTAATTATCTAGGTCGAAATATCTCTACTTTTCTTAACGTGGGTGTCCAATTCTTAACAGGTCAATTCCGTATATCGTTTTCACCAGTCACTTCCCCAACCCAAAGACACTTTCTCTCTGACTAAAGTAAAATTCATTTCTATTGTTCAAAAAAAAAAAATAAAATTTCTCTTCACTCCAAATTGATAAGGGTTTTCCACGCAAGAGTCGGTCAGAGGCCTCTGACCGACATCTGGTCGATATCATGTCTTTTTCCTTTCTTTCTTTTTATTATTTCCAATTCTATTCTTCCCTTTGTTTTTAAAAAAAATAAAAGTCGACCACACGCAGACCTATCTCTACCATCAACTGGGTCATGCGTCATACATTTCTCTTTCTTTTTTTTTCTTCCCTTCCTTCCTTTTTTTTCTTTTCCTTCTTCTTTCCTTAGGATCGTCTAGTACATTCTTAGTGAATTATTTTCAACTCAGTTATTTTCCGTTTAAAAAAAAAAATTAACAACCTGTTTAATAAACTGAATAAGAAAAAAAATTAACTCATATTTCTATGAATATTTCCAATAAATGCAAGGTGCCATAATCCTCCCTAACCGATTTGTCATTTACCCGTAAATGACACCTAAAACATAATTACATCATTTAACATGCACCATGCATTTGTCTCATGCAATTCTATTCTACTTTCTAACATGCAAGGGTAATGTTCTTTCCATTTTCTTTTGTTCTACATGCAATGAAATGTTCTTTTCATTTTCTTTTCTTCTACATGCAATGAAATGTTCTTTTCATTTTCTTCTGTTCTACATGCAATGAAATGTTCTTTTCATTTTCTTTTGTTCTACATGCAATGTAATGTTCTTTTCATTTTCTTTTGTTCTACATGCAATGAAATGTTCTTTTCATTTTCTTTTGTTCTACATGCAATGAAATGTTCTTTTCATTTTCTTTTGATCTACATGCAATGAAATGTTCTTTTCATTTTCTTTTTTCCACATGCAATGAAATGTGTGCGTGTGTCTGTAGGTGCAGATGGGTTCTTTAGGGTTTGTTCTTCTTGGTCAATGTTTTCCTCTCTGCTGTGGGAGGTTTTTCCGCCGCACGTGGTGGTCTCACGCCAGCCTCCTCCATTGGTCTTCCAGCAATTTCTTCGCCAGTTCTGTCTGAGTGAGGAACACCGCTCGCATCTCCTCTCGAGTTGTTGCATGCTCACTTTCTAGACTGTCGTTCGCTAATCTTCTCCTACTCTTAATCTTCCATATTATTACACCCCCGATGGCTACAACTAAGAATGTACCCATTACTAGTTCAACTTATCGCGATCTGCTCATCGTCTTCCCAAGCTACACCTTCCTCTCCCAACGCACTTAACTTATCCCTTAAGTGATCCATATCGATCTTTTCTATTGGCTTCATTAATACTGGCATCTTATTTAAGGTGACATTAGAGAATCTCTTCACTATCGGCTCCCATAATTCTGTACAATTGACTAAGCCTCTACCAATCATCTCTCATGAGTGAGGCTTTTTTCTTCATACCTTTCTTCCATCTGGTAATAGGGGGGCAAGGAGATGGACACCCCAAACCGCCGAACATCCATGGGTAACGTCACCAGGGATAACGGTGGCCTTATTCTTAATGTCCTTGTGGACTCTCCCCACATACCCTAGACAGGCTGATATGTTTCTGTGCTACTGCCCACACCCCCGTCTGAAACACTGATAGCTTGTGGTAATACCGAGGTTGTTAATACCTCTACTTGGCAGATTCTTTTGATTCCTTCTCCCCTCCCTTCAAACAATTCTAGTATGCAGTTTGCAGGTTACCAGTTTTATAGATAGGGCTCAACGAGGTACAAGTCCCAGGGCATCATCCCCACACCCTCCAGCCTCTTCAGCTGATAGCAACATGAATTTCGTTCTCCTGATTTAATGCTATGTAGTCTGCTTCCACCTTGTACCTAGCTATCATTCCTGAAAGGTAACAAATTCTCTTGTTGTTATTCTTCACAATCACTTAGTCTCGCTCGACTCATCACTCAATCATTTCATAACTTTTTTTCTTAGTTCGGCTCTTCCTCCCTAACTAACCTCTAGCAGACAGAATGGTCCGGTCAGGGTGCGTGGCGCCCACTCTAAAGGTCGTACTCTTCATGACACCACTGGTGATCAATCAACAATGCCAATGATCTTCTTCCGTCCCCTGTGAGGTGCAGCCCGCGACTCCATTCCTCCACTCACATCTACCATAGTCAGCCAATAGGATTTTGGATGAGCCAGTGTCGCTATCTGTCGACACTAAATGCTCCTATTCTGCACAGCCCTTTTTGTTCTACTGAGATTTGGGGTTCTTCTCCTCCCTGATCTCATCTTCTGAGGTGATTCCTGTTCAACCTCTAACCTTCTTTCTGTGTTTAATTCTCGTCCAGGAGGTTCCTTGTCCTCTTCTTCATCCCTTGATTCTTCTTCCTGTTTAGAGTCTTCGCCTTGAATGTCTTCGATACCTCTCGACTCTATGTCTAAACTTTTCTTGTTCCTTATCCTTTCCTTAAGCTGGGAAAAGGGTATTCGATCCTCCTCCTCCCACTCGCTGGGACCCTTCGTCCTGTTCAGGGTGCCCTTTTTAAAGCCTTCGACTGCTTGTTTGGACCTCTTCGTCTTTTTCTTCCTTTTCTTCGGACATGGGGGGTGCGATGGCGATTCCACAGGGTCTTCTCTGCACTGATTCAGTCGACGACTGAACATCGCTAATCCCCGCTGAGGGGTTCCAACTCCGTCACTCGGACTGCTTCGTTTATCTGGTCAAGTTGACCTATCTCCTCATCTTCCTCAGGTCTTCCTCCGTCTCCATTTCTTCCGGTTCAACCAGAGTTACCTTCCTTTTCCTTGTCTTCTTAGGCCTCGGCTCGCTCATTTCCAGGTTAGTTATTTCTAGCCTTCTTCAGATCATTGGCATGAACCCTCCTCGCTCGTCCTGCCACTTGATCCCATATTACATATGATACAGGGCCCGTCTGCTCTACTATCCGGTAGTACGGTTCCCATCTCTGGTCTAGTTTTCCTTCTCTCTGGTGGATTTTTATAGTAGACAGGGTCTCAACCCTCAATTCTACCACCTTTCTTTCAGCATTCACCCTTTCATTTCTTTTCTTCTGGCCCTCTTTATTCTTCTTCTGGCCTGTACGAATATCTTATGCTGCTGTTGGCAATAGTTGATGATGATCTTCTCCCATATACCTTCTTCAGGGCTTCAGTGGGTTATCTACAGGCAGGACCACGTCTCTGCCAAACAACAAAAATAAGGAGAAAATCTGGAGGTTTCGTTTATCGTAAACCTCGGCTGCCAGAGCCTGCAAAGTCCCAATTTCTAGTGTTTTCTCTGACCAACTTGGCCAATACATCTCCCAAGGTTCTATGAAACCTTTCCACTTTAGCATTTCCCTGGGGGT
This sequence comes from Acanthosepion pharaonis, assembly GCA_903632075.3. NCBI lineage: Eukaryota > Metazoa > Mollusca > Cephalopoda > Sepiida > Sepiidae > Acanthosepion > Acanthosepion pharaonis. The sequence goes on from CAHIKZ030000414.1 coordinate 895,173, forward strand.
GATATGGGGGAGGTTTTATGTGCTCTACATTCAAACCTGTCAAAACTTCTCTCATGATGCTGTTCACATTCTCCGTGCCATTATCTGTTACCAATTGCACAGGGGCACCATACCTAGGGAAGATTTCGCTTATTATCAACCCGGCCACAGTTCTGGCCTTCTTGTCTGGTACTGCAAATGCTTCAGGCCAATTTGTTAGCCAATCGACAAAACTCACTATATAGTTGTTTCCTTGTGCAGTTTCCCCATATGGTCTGATACATCCATACTCACTTTCTCGAAGGGAAAGTTTGGTACGTCTCTGTCTCCTCCAAGGGTGCCAATGCATTGGCACACTACAACTCCGAACATAGTTAGTGACTTCTCCGTACAGTTTGGGCCAATAGTACTTTCTTCCTATGAGATCACATGTCCCTATCAATTTTTGACCCAACCTCTCGTGGCACTGTTCCAATATCTCTGGTCTTAAACTTTTGGGCACATACCTGTGGGTTTGACTTCTTCATCCTTCCTGAGAGATAATACAGTCTTTCCTCTATTATGGCATACTTGGTGGTCTCTCCTCACTTCTACCTTTTCTCTCAGAGCAGCTATTTTACTGTCTGCTTGCTCCTTCTCAATTCCTTCTGTCCAGTAAGGATCGGTTATTATCTGGGCGTCCCCCTTCGTCCGATTCTAATATAGGGCGATCTTTTAGCTTATTAGAGTTAATTACTCCTATTCTATAGGCTTTATCATCTACTCCCTGTTCTACCTTACAGATCTTTCTTCCAGTTGCTTTGGTATTCTTGAGAGTAAATCTGCGCACGTGTTTTCCCTTCCTGCAAATACTCTATCTTACAGTGGTAGCCACTTAACTTAAGTGCCCACTGTTGAATTTTTTCTTATTATTTGTCCACTCTGCCTGCAATAGATACTGCAGAGGCTTGTGGTCTGTCTTTATAGTGAAGACTGCACCATTTAAATAGTAGTCCAGCTTTTGGAGAGCATACATGATAGCATATGCTTCCCTCTCTGTTACTGGCCACCTCTGTTGTGTCTCTCTGAGAGCTTATGGGAGAGGAAGTATATCGGTACTTCCTCTGGTATGCCTGGCACTGGTCCTTCCTTATCAGGACACGGCTGGGTAAGTACTGCCCCTACACACTGCTCACTGGCATCCGTGTATAATATCATGGGCTTGCTGAGGTCTGGGTACGTCAGCAGTGGAACGGTGGTCAACTGTTCCTTTAGCGAGTCAAATGCTCGTTGACAGTCCTCTGTCCACTTGAACCTAGCGTATTTCTTCGTCAGGGCCACCAGCGGTATGGCAATTCTTGAAAATGCCGGGACGAAGCGTCGGTAGTACCTATAGCTCCTATGAAACCTCTTACCTGCCTCACGGTCTTAGGCTCTGGCATTTCTCTTATGACCTTTACCTTATCCATGTCGGGTTTAATACCGTCTCCGTTTATGACGAAGCCTAAATACCTAGTTTCTTCCCTCAGAAACTGACACTTTGACAATTTCAATTTTAATCCGTGTTTCCTCAACCTTCCAACACCTGTCCTAAATGAAAAAAGTGTTGTTCCACTGTCTCGAAAATATCAAGATATCGTCCAAATACGCCATGGCAAAGCTCTCATATCCTCCTAACACTATTGACATTAGCTGTTGAAGACTCCCGGGGCATTAGCTAAACCGAATGGCATCACTCTGAACTGAAACAGTCCCAGGTGACACGCGAATGCGGCCTTCTCCTTGTCAGCCTCATCCAGGGCTACCTGCCAATACCCGGACCTCAAGTCCAACGTAGAGAAGTACTTTGCCTTCCCTAATAATGCCAAAATGTCGTCTATCAATGGCAATGGCACCGCCAACGGCTTCGATATAGAATTCAGCTTTCTAAAATCCACACAGAAACGGTGGCCGCCATCTTTCTTACCTACTATTACTATTGGGAAGCTCCAAGGAGAGATCGATCTTTCGATCATCCCAGCTTCCAACATTTCCTCTACTGCCTCTTCTACAAGGGTCTTTTATGTATAGGTGTTCGGTAGGGTTTTAATCTCACAGGGGGTGGTCTCCGGTGTCGATTTTCATTTCGACTGTGTGGGTCTGACCTAGCTCCTTGTCTGACTGGGCCACCACATCTCGATTGCTCTTAACAGACCCCCCCCACTCTGGTTCTAAATTGATCCGGTGCTAATATATCCTCATCTAAGATTCCTTTTGTTTGCTCTACTAGCTTCCTTCGTTCCTCCTCGAATCTCACCCGATTCAGAGTTCGTAGGGGAAGTGCTCTTCCTATCTTCTCCCTCTCCTAACCTTTTATTGTCTTTTGGGCCTGGTTCACCATCATTATGGGCACCAACTCGGCTGCCTCCACTACCGTTTCGCACAGGGTTACCTCGTTATCCTCTAGGCCCTTTCCTTCTACAGGGACCAACTGCAGAGGTCCCTCCGTACCGTTTTTTCTGACATTAGCCTACCCTTTCCTGACACTGCGGTCCTAGGAGGTAACTTTACATCTTCCTCCACCACTATGGTTATCTCTTCCTCTGGTGGGCATCCCAATGGCGTTCTCTCGCCGTTCACCACCAACACAGTAGGATTAAATTCGATCTGGGCATTCTGGCTCCGGGAGCCAATCTTCTCCCAAGATTGCCTCTGTACACAGGTCGGGGGGGTTACGTAAAAATTTTGGGTGCTTTTCACTTTCCCAATCTTACTGGGAGCCTCACCATCCCTTTTATCTCCAGGGGGGCTCCATCTGCTTGCGTGACCTCTATGTCGCTTCCCTGTAACCTTCTCTTCCGTTTCACCTGCCTGTATGTTTCCTCTCTCATCAATGACACAGATGCTCCTGTGTCCACCAAAGCCCTCATCTCTCTACCACCTATCTCTGCTCTACAGGATAGTTCTCTCTCTCTTGCGTTAGCGAAGAGAACACCTGAGCTTTCTTCTTCCTGGGTCCCCCACCCTTGGGTTAACCCAGCCATAGGCGCCGGCAGTAATAATTCATCTTCGTTTTTTTTTTATGAGGTGGAGTTCTGCGCCCCTGCACCTGGGCGACCCCGGCCGGACTCTCTCGGTCTCTCGTGGCCGTTTCTAAGAATACAGTTTCTTTCTCAGGTGTCCTGGCCTCCTGCAAAGCCAGCACCTTCTTGTCGGACAGCTTGCCGCAAAGTGGCCCATCCGACCACATGTCCAACATCTTGCTCTTTCTTTTTTAACTGGGTTGGCCTTGTGTCTATCCTCGGGGAACCCGTCCCCCATCCAAGCGGTTCGCCCACCCACTGGTCCAAGTTTTTATTTCTCTCCTTTTTAACTGGGCCACCCTCCTCTTAATTCTGGGGTTTATTTTTTTCTTGGCTCGGCCTTCCTTGTTAATATTGGTGGGGCACCCTTCCTCAGCCCGCACCACTTAGCCAGGTGTCCTTTCTTACCACACCTGGTGCACCTGTCACGATCGAAGTCTGGGGGCAACCCCACTTCGTCGGACATTCCGCCGCCCTGTGGTCCTCGTACCCACAGGTCCAGCAGACCAGCCCCGTATCGACCCGGCGTGGGCTTATAAAAAGCCATGCCTGGTCGACCATGCCCTTCTATTGGGGTCCTCCTCCCATAATTCTGCCCTGATCCACCTCTTCCTTAACCCTCTGATTCCACACGGGGTTCTTCCGCCTACCCCCTTCTTCCAGCCTCCTGACTTGGTGTCTCTTCTTCCCACACCTCTTCACCTTATCCCATACCCCCTGGCTCTCTCTGGCCAGCTCTATCGCTGCCGACAGTCTGAGCGGTCCCTCTTTCAGGACGTCGTGCCGAACACGCTCATCACTCAGAGCTTCCACATACAGGTCCGCCAGTTGGGCCTGCATGACTGCGTTGTCCCTGACCACCTCGGGGAATGCTAATGACGATAGCCTTCCCGCTCGGGCCCCAATTCTCCCGGGGTCTCCTCCCCGAAGCTGTGTTAGTTTTAAAAAGGGCCCTCATGGCCTCTATGGCCGTACCCTCGTCGGCGAACTCTTTGGTCAGCAGTTTTTTACTTCTTCCCAGGCCAAGCGGGGATGATTTTCCAAGAGTCCCCTTACGAACTCCGACGCTTTTTCCCTTTGTGGCATCGTATGCCAGGTACAGGGTTTCCTGGTCCGAGAGCTCGTAGATGGTTCGGCTCTTTTCGAGGATTGTCAGCCAGTTCCTGAACTCCTTCCCACTACCATCAAACACTGGGACCCTCGGTCCACCCAACAGCCCCCTTTAAATCTACTGACAACCCCCGCCCCTACTTCTTCTTCACCCCCACTGCTCTATCCGACTCATAATCTGACATGTCTACAGAGAGCAACAATCGAGGTAGGGAAATAAACAAGGTGTCCTACCCACAGACGATTCTGTTCCTTCTTTTCCTTTGGTCCCGGGTCGTTCTGATTTCTGCTTGAACTTTCAGCAACGGCGGTCGATCGTGGTCTTCTCAGGGTTGAAATCCTCGGTCACCACGGCACCATATGTGACGTGGTTGTCTCAGGGTTGATCCGTTGGTCACGGCACCACTTGTGACGTGGCTGTCTCAGGGTTGATCCGTTGGTCACGGCACCACTTGTGACGGTTGTCTCAGGGGTTGATCCTGGTCACGGCACCACTTGTGACGGTTACACACCTGGCCCAGTGTCGGATCCTTTGGTTTACAGCGCCAACGGTGACGTCGCTCCTCCTGGTCGTTCCTCCTGGGTCCAAGCGTGCCGCTCCAACCCTTTGGTCAGATGATCACCAGCCTCGCCTTTCCCGACTCGCTTCCAATACCTGGTCACTAAAGCAACTATACCGATCTCCGGTCTGTCTACCCACGCTGTGTTTAGATCTTAGACAGACGGGACCAGCAGGATCGGGGCCGATACAAGTTGAGTCCGACGGGGTGGCAAAACACAAATAAAATAAAAAACTCACGACACCAAACAAAATTGCTGATAAAAGGGGTAACAACCTTTTATATCTTAAAGTCCGTTACATAAAAACAAAAGTGTTCTCATTTCCTGACCCGCTCTGTGGACTATGGCACCAAGCTTCTATCACACAATAGAAAATGTCGAATTACCTACTTTCTAGAATCATGTATGTATGTCGGAGTGTGGTTCAGTTCGACACTGGGGCTAATTTCTATCGATCATTCGCAGTTGATTCTTCTCTCCGACTTGAGTTGTATTTTTTCTTCTTCGTCTGCTTGGGCTGGTAGTTTTCCTGTTTCAACTTGGTGGAAGATTTTTGTTTCAACTTAGTGGAAGATTTCTTGCTTCGATTCAGTGGAAGATTTCTTGCTTCAATTCGGTGGAAGATTTCTTGTCTTCAACTTGGGCTGGAAGGATTTCTTGTTTCGAGGATTCTTCTGTCATCCGAGGGTGAACTGCAACTCACGCCCAACCTAACTCTAACTTCAACTCAACTTCAGCTCCAACTTCAGCTCCAACTTCAGCTCCAACTCTTCTCAGGTTTTCAGGCAATCTTCTTCTTCATCTACTTGGGCTGGAAGTTCTTCTGTCTTCGACTTGGGCTGGAAGTCCTTCTGTCTGAGGGTTCTTTTGCCCGCAAAGGGGGCGAGTGAATCGGGTCTTATGTCCGCGTTCAGGATCTTCCCCTGCCCGCGGTCCTGCTGCAACTCAGCCCAACTCCGGCTGCATCTCCAACTCAAACTGATTTCTGTCGACTGGGGTCCTGCTTATATTGACGCCGCAACAAACTGGGGTGGGTCTGTCGGCGTCAGGTTTTCTCGATAATTCCAAAAGTCGTATTAATTTTGACTTTCCATTATCGTTATTGTTTTCACCCCTACTTTCTCACAGAGCTCTTGGTGGGGCGGCGCATATCTATTTCTCTTAGTCTCTCTCTCATGTCAGGTGATCGCTCTCAACCAATCGTTCCTGATCGAACCTTTCTTTCTCTTTTTTCCGCAGCCCACGTGACCGCCTCGTCCAACAGTTATTGATCGAGGTTTTCTTTCCTTCTTCTTCCGCGGTCACGTGATTGTATTCGACCAATTGTTATTGACCGAACATCCTCTCCCTCTGTTTGCGGGCGTGGTTACATCGTTCTTGTTTAAAAAACAAAATCCAATTTTGCCCCTTTTTTGCACGTACGCAAATGACAATCTTTAGCTTTCTTTTCACCTGGACTTTGTCAAACAGCCCGCTGCTAATTAGTCTTGACTTTAGAAAAGGATCTTTCCGCCTTCTTGGCGCCCTCTGTGGTCCAAAACAATTGCTCTTCTTTTTTTACCTCTTTGTTTTTCCTGATAGTCGAAAATCTTAATTATCTAGGTCGAAATATCTCTACTTTCTTAACGTGGGTGTCCAATTCTTAACAGGTCAATTCCGTATATCGTTTTCACCAGTCACTTCCCCAACCCAAAGACACTTTCTCTCTGACTAAAGTAAAATTCATTTCTATTGTTCAAAAGAAAAAAAATAAAATTTCTCTTCACTCCAAATTGATAAGGGTTTTCTGCAAGAGTCGGTCAGAGGCCTCTGACCGACATCTGGTCGATATCATGTCTTTTTCCTTTCTTTCTCTTTTATTATTTCCAATTCTATTCTTCCCTTTTAAAAAAAAAAAATAAAGTCGACCCACGCAGACCTATTCTACCATCAACTGGGTCATGCGTCATACATTTCTCTTTCTTTCTTTTTCTTCCCTTCCTTCCTTTTTCTTTTCTTTCCTTCTTCTTTCCTTAGGATCGTCTAGTACATTCTTAGTGAATTATTTTCAACTCAGTTATTTTTCCGTTTTAAAAAAAAATTAACAACCTGTTTAATAAACTGAATAAGAAAAAATTAACTCATATTTCTATGAATATTTCCAATAAATGCAAGGTGCCATACATCTAATACTTACTATTTTTTGTCCTCAAAATTGTGCAAATATGGTGGAGTTTGGTGATGACGATGATGATCAAAAAATAATAATAATAATAATAATAATAATAATAATAATAATAAAATAATAATAATAATGTGGCATATGAGAACTTCAACAATCCCTGTTGCAGTTGGAGCCCTAGGACTGGTTGGAAAAGATTGCAGTAGACTAATTGAAGCGATTCCTGGAAGTCCATGCCTCAAAGAGATACAACAAATTGTTCTGAGAAGTACAGCCCACACTTTACGAAGGGCTTTATCTAAGTAATTTTTTTTTTTTTTTTGTCAGTGGAACATTTTCATGATGCCATTTCTAACCTTAGGTCCCTGGGCGGGACCCGAAAAAATGTGTAAACGCCAGAAATTAAAGGAAATAATAATAATAATAATAATAATAATAATAATAATAATAATAAAATAATAAAAAAATAATTAATTTTAACGGAAGAGAATATCACTGAGGAAAAGTAGAAATAATTCCCAAAATCTATAGCACCTTTTTTTTTATATCCACACAGACCTCAGCAAAATTAACGTCTGTAATGATCCAAATCTTAGTTGAATTTCCAGTTCATCCAATCTTTGTTTCAATGTTTTTGGGAAATACCCCAAAGAATTGTGGGCATAATTCTAACCTTCATATTATATAACTTGTATGATCCAGGCTTAACATTAAAAAATGAGAGAAAAGTCATCATCTTGTCCGGGCGTGCCAAATGAATAATTCTGGTATCTCCTTTTTTTTCACTCGCTTTTACGTTCGCTTTGCAATTCACCGATACTGCTATGCTAACGATACCGAGAATGACTTTTTTTACTTATTCGCGATTATCACTTCCGGTTATCTGTTTAGTTGTAATGGTGATACTCTAGCTAGTTAGGAAATGTAGTATCCAATGTTGACTAGCGATCAGAATTATGTCTAAGTAGGAAAATATATTGTTTCAATTAAAATATATTTTTAAATTTTTAAATGTTATATTCCTTTTGAGATTTCAAAGGAAACAGACAATCTTACTCGATTGCAGCCGTAAGGTGACATAGCAGTTGAAAAGGTGAGGGCTTGGTAAATCATTTCAACTGACAGAAACATCCTGACTCAAAGTTCAAAGAAGTGTCTTGACATTTCGACAGCAGGGGATTATTGAAGCCACACTGGAAAGTCTAATTTACAGGAAACCGTCACTATCTCTTGAATGTTATTACAGATTTCATCTGACTTTCCTACAAGTATTTGATTGGCTAGTGGAAAACAATTTAGGTAATTCCTAACAAACGAAAAAGCATGAATCAATCCTCGTCCATATAAATACGATGCCGATCTTAGTATCATAGATTGAGAGGAAGATTGCCAAACTAGCTGATTGTGTGATTGTGCGTGGGTTTGGTCGCTTGTTGGAGTGATCCCGTGTGCTAAACAACAGACAAAGTCTTTTAAACCATTCTTCCCTGAGTAGATTCGATCCATTCATCTGTCAATATTCCTTATCATCCCAACCGCGTATTACCATATACTACTTAATTTAATGTTTTATATACGGTATCTAATCATATAAAATCAATTTTATACATGATACCTAAGCAATAAAATCCATTTGCATCTGTGAGAAAGCGCCCCATATTTCGAAACTAGCCACCACCATTGCCGACAATTGTATGTGAGGAACCCCTGGCCAGTAAGCAGAGGTTTCGACAAAGAAATTCTATAAACTTCGTCTGGCTACGTTACAGATGTGATCCCTCCATCAGCGTCCGTTTCCACGTAACATTTAGCAGTAGGTTGACACCAGGGTGAGTACAGTATTTCATTACAGAGGTTGGTTTGCATGTAGAAATAGCAGAGTACATTGTGGTTTCTGTTTTTTCATGGTAGTCTCTGCTTAATAATGTCATAATTTGTCTGTTGAAAATTCTTTCGTATATTCTTTGGGTCAGAATACATTCACTGATAATGCAATTTACAGTTTAATCTCTTTCTCTGTAAAGCCTCCATCTGCTGTTTTTTTCATGGTTTGTCAATTAGCACTCTGTAGTAATTTGTCCTGATTGCCTTGTACTGAGCAAAAGTAATGACAGATTCTGTATCTCAATTCAGGGTTTGATTTGGTTGAAAAGGAATATCCTTTATAAGCGAAATTTCATTACTTCGTCGACTTAAATCGTTTATTTACAGTTACAAAGCATGCATGAATATTTACTCTAGAGTTCACCTTTCTGTAATTTATGTACACGAACTATATAAGTATATTACTCTACGTTTTCTTATGTCCATCTTGCTGTCACAATGTACAGTGAACGTCAAATTCTCTAAGTCGTCTTTTCTCATTATTCACTTTCTACTTTTTAAATACACTGATAATGTAATTTACCGTTTGATCTTTTTCTACGAAAGAGCTGCATCTACTGATTTTCCGGTTTTGTCAAACCTTACTCTGAAGAAATTTCCCTAACATCCTCATTCTGGGCTGCGGTAATTATGGATTCAGTCAGTCAGTTATGTACCATACGTGATACACACTTATGCGATCCGATATATTTCGATACATGACTGACGAGGCAGATTTTTCCCACAATAGGTTGCCATTTCTTTCTACAGTAGAACAGTTGCTATCTAAGGCTATAGAACCCGGTCTGCCCTGCTATTTACCTATAGTTGGGGTCGAAAGGCTTCATACCTTTCCCAATAGTATTAGCACGTAAGTGAATGTAATGGATTGATTGTTCTATGCAGCTAATGTCCTATAAGTTTTATTTGTGATTTTACTGTAATTTCTCACGCTCCTTTAAATTCATTCTGCGATCTGCCGCTATAACGAAATCAATTATTAGGCGGATTTATTCCTCTTATTCTAGATTATTCAAACCAGTATGTTAATTTGTATGGTATTTTTGGGATGGCTGTCGAAATACCAATTCTTTCCAGAACGGTCGATAGTTTCAGCTAAGAGAATTTTTCTCTATGACTGAACTTAAAATGTTGCATACTTCAAGGTGTATTCCTTTCCAAATCATCATTTGTTAAAGTTTGTTTGATATTTTTCCTGATTACCTACAGCATTCTCTATTGAATTGCCTTCGATAAAATTTGCCATGGTGTTTAGGCACCGTTGTATTCCAGAACGGTCTATAGTTTCAACGGAGAGAATTTTTCTCTATGATCGAACTTAAAATTATGCATAGTTCCAAGTGTATTACTTTCCCAATGATCATTTTGATAATGTTTTTTTTTTAAATTTTTCCGGATTACCTACAGTATTCTCTCTTGAACTGCCTTCGATAGCATTTGCCATGGTGTTTATGCCCCAATACGTTACACATATTTGTTAAAGTTTCTGTATAGCGTATTTTCTCACTTTTCCATATTTGTTAAAATCCATTTCATTTCAGGAAGACAATAAAGCCACTAAGATGCAAACGGTTACTGAGTTTGAAAGAATATGAAAAAAAAAATGATATTCAAGAGACAGAAGAATAAAAGAAGAGGAATTAAGAAGACAGAATACAACGATTGACATTGTTTGGAAAATCAAAGTTGACTGAAACCAAAAAGGCTGGATAAGCGTTCCGTAAGTGAAAAGTTCGTGAGAAGAAATGTTAGCATAGAACTTACGGCTACATATATCCATTAATTTAAGTTGCAGAATAGAAAATAAAAATCTGTTGAAAACTGTCTAGAGAGAGAAAAAATGAATTGATTGTACGAAATGTTCAAAAATGGGGATAGAAAAGAAGATTTGAACAGAAGGATTCTGAAAAGCTGTCGTATACTTTTATATTAAACCTGGCAGAAGAAAACAACGAGTGATTACATTGGATTACAAAAGAAAACTAGATTTCATATATTAGTCTTCAATCATTCAACAGTAAATCTGAGAAGATAAGCAATCTAATTAGGAAAGGGTTGCAATATTTAAGGGGAACAAAATAAAAAAAAAAAGCTTTTTTATATTAATGAGCTAGTCGATATACTTTGCAGGAATATATATATATATATATATATATATATATATATATATAGAGAGAGAGAGAGAGAGAGAGAATAATGATTGGACAGCAATGTGGCTCCTGAGTTAGTTGTGCTTTAGAAGGAATGCACGTGTAATTTTCTGGTGTATCATTTCCCAAAGGGAACCTTCGGATGGATGAGATAAAGGCATTATGATTGAAAGAGCCATTATTGATAAATAAGTTCAGCTTCAAGAAATTAACCACTCTTAGAAAAAATCATCATCAGAAATTGACCTAAAAAATGGATTAGTCAGCAAGACAAGACACGTGTTTTGTTGTTTTCTATTTCATTATAAGGGGATAGACACTATTTACATTATTCGGACTATTGTCTTCATCTTTGTTGCCATATTTATCACAACGTCTCGGCCGTTATACGCTCCGGCCTTCTTCGGGGGTTTGGATTGTGGAACTGAACCCTTTATTTCGCTCGCTGGGGTAGACTGTTCTAGTTTCACGTGCCATGTCTAATGGATGTCAGATATCAGTTATTCACCTCTCCAGGTTCTCCACTGCCTTAGTCCGAATAATGTAAATAGTGTACATAATACCTCATCTCAGAAATATGGACAGATATAAAGGGATAGAATTTAAAGGTATAAAATGCATGGAAATACATGAAGATTGTCCAGAGAAAGAAGACAACATTAATTGAAATTTACTTAAAAAATATAGTAAAATTACTAGAAACGTAGCATTGGTTCGATGTTCTCATATAACATTTGCAAGTGTCAATGTCAATGAAACATTTTCTGTGAGAAGGAAAATCTAAAAGAATTGTAAACATAAAAATAATAAATCTATACCTATTATTAATAAAATATCATGGAAAAAGCTTTTAGCTATTTTTCGAAGCCACTAACCAAAATATGTTTCTGGATATATTTTTTATTATTGTAAAACTTGTTTCGTAAATACTATTAGTCATTATTTCGCTACCTTTTTATTTCAGTATGTCCTGTGATTATTGAATTTCCCAGAAACTCTTGACTAAATATGTGTCCCATAAATCTCATGTGTCTGAATGAATTTTTTTTTAAACTTAAAACCTTTATTTTGGTTATGTACCATGTTTCTGCTATTCTCAGCGCATGTTGGTAGAACTATATTTCTATGTCTTCAGATCTCTTCGCCTCTGGCGAGATTATTAGGCATTCACTGACATAGGAACTTCTTTGCTTCTGAGGACATTTTAATAGTTTGCATCATTTCTGAAATAGATGATTCGGCATACCTAAGTGCCTTCGCAATTCTGCATCACTCTTTCCGTTATTTGTTACTATGTCTCTTACACACCTACAGTTCTGTATCCGCTTAATATAGACATCCCCAATACGTAGCTCGCACTTTTGCATGTCTTTTTGCTAATAACCCTTTATTTGTATTTTATCATCATTATATAACTGTCTACCATGCTAAATCTATATATGTACAAAATGCTTATTAGAAATTAGCGAGTTATCTTTATTTCTGGGAGACAGCACTATTTGTTATATATAGTAGCATCAAATATAATATGTTCTATCAATGATGGTCTCTTTTCTTTAAAAACCACAACTATGTCACATGAAGGAATATCTTAATCTGAGGAAATTATCCACCATTCACTGTTATATAGAAAGATACGGTGGAGTAAGATAGCGGCTCGGATTGAGGAATCGAGGAGCCGAGTTCAAATTCCATTCGAATCCATTACATTCACTTACTTGCTAATAACCATTGGGAAAGGTATGAATCGTATTCTTTCCGCTGCTATGGGTGAATATCAGGACAGACTGGGTTGTACAGCCGTGGACGGCAAGTGGTCTATCACAGAAAGAAATGGCAACATACTGCCTCGGAAAATCTGCCTTGTCATTCGTGTATTAAAAAAAATAAATGAAGGCCTAAGCGTTTATCAAGCATATGCACATAACTGATGTTACATAACAATCCAGCACTATAGTCTTTGTTTCTAACGGAATTTGTCTACTCTCCTTTTGTTTAGACTATTTCCTAGTCTTTCTGAATGTTCTTTAATCACTTACTATTGCTAAAAGTTTATTCTCTAAGTCTTATTTATTTCAGTTTAGATAATTCTTATATCATTATTGGTTTATATAACTCTTTTGTGACTCTCGACGACGCACCTTGGAGTTTCATATTGAGAATTGTATCTCTGAGGTCTAGTCTTTGGTAAACAACGACATCGATGGCTTTATATCTTCTCGTGGAAATCAGATGAAACCATATGCTTCTTCTTGATTCCCCCTATTGTACAACTGCTATATATCACAGAAATCCACTTCCCGGCAGTATCAACGTAATAATTCCTAAAGATACTGCTTTGCATCCGTTCGTAATTATTGTAAACGTGTCCTCAAAGAGGTTATTTTTGGTTCGTTTACAGAATTATGCAACCGTATAGGTTTCACAGGTTTTGGTTCGCGTGATTACCGATGGCTCTGTAACAATGTGTTAAATAAGAGTAAGTCTTATTCGAACATTCTTTCACCCAATCAGATGTTTTATAATCTTGTGCTGATAAAGCAGAATATTTTGCTCGTAAATTTTCTTCTTTCAATTATCACTCGTGGTGTCTTTGCCTGACTTTCCAAATGCAACTGAGCCTCCACCGTGTGAAATGTAACTCCGCCCGTAGTCTCTGTTATCATTTCTGAGGTGGATCTCCACCAAAGATTAGAACTTGATGGCATCCATGCCACACCCCTTAGCGAATGAGCTCCTGAAATATCCATGTTCTCTCTAAACTCTCCAATTAATGATTTATTTCTTCCTATTTTCCTGCTTATTTTGTAGTTTCTGTTTTTAAGACCTCAGGCGAACCGTCTGATACTTCTATCTATCGGTCTATTAGCATGTTAACTCTTTTTGCTAAACTTCTTCGGATTTGTTAAGCAACTTACTTCTCAGGGTCTACTTTCAGACAAACAATAAAGATTCTACTTTTCTAGAGAAAACTGTTGATGCATTAGTGTTACTATAAAAAGTGTTTCTCAACATTTTGTTAAGAATGATGAAACTTGAGCGTTGGATATCTCAAAGAATTTTAATAGATTTTACGATTGTGGTCTTCATTAGAAGTTGAATGTTTAAGGCATTTCTAGGTGAATATTTTTATCTTTCGTACGAAATGACGAAATTGAAGTCGTGTTGAACAGTCACTTTTTAGATGTTTTTACATTAATATGCTTGTGCCTCGTGGATTAAACCTACGTTCCTCATTTCAATCAACGACCTTCCCGATGTTAACATGCTCGAAAATTGCTAGAAACGATGATCTTATAGATTTATAAGTCAAATATTCGTCTATATATTGAATATTGCTGTCATATTTGGTCTGGTGCTTCTACGATGTATGTCAAGATTCTTTAAAATCTTAAAATATATATATATATATAAATAAAATAAATATATATATATATATATATATATATATATATATATATATATATATATATATATATATGATTATTGTTAATGGCTTAACATTTCGTTTTCTTCGTGACTTTCCAACGTAGCTTCACTGTGTATTTTCGGTAACTATTTTTTAATGGTACTTTTTTTCTAATAAACCTTCATCTTTGGTGTCTCGAGTTTATGGATTTAGGCTGCTAGATCTCACCATTTTACAGATGAAATTGGTAGATGAAACCGTAATTTCTATGCTAAGAGGTTCTTCTCTCTCACTTATTCCTTGTGGAATTTTCTTCCAACCTCTTGCTTTAAAATTCATTTTGATTTTCAAAAGAGTAAATGCAAAGTCGGTCATAAGCTTCCGTCTTCGTGGTTATTGATCTTTTATTGTTAGTTTTCCTTAATAAAGTTTTCTTTTCTTGTATGAATTCACACTTTGTTACCGTTTACGTCGTAATGGCATTATAGCTTTCCTTGAAATAAAATCGGAAAAAAAACAACATGCCTTTTTTTAGTATTTTTTATTTTATTTTTGTGGTGATTGACAAAGCATATTTATGCAGCAGTATGGAAATTTTCGCATGCAACTTCAACAAATGATATGTTTGCCAATGTTGGCTAACATACTTTCATTATGATAATAGTCAATCGTAGCAGTGCCTTTTTTCAGTGGACTTCAGCAATTTATAATATTTTCACTTTTCATATAAAGACCAATAATAAGCAATCGTTTTTAATAAAATATAGGTTTTCTGTTGATACTGTTGGCAGTATTATATGCAGTTATGATGCAGCGATTATTGTAAGGAACAAATTTTTCATCTCCAGTGAAAATTGTAATTGTGTCTTTTCAAGGAGAAAGAAATGAAATGTTGATGATGGGTGGGTTTCAATGCTTTCTTCTGATAAGTCATGTTGAAAACATTTCTTGATTTGTAAATGTTTTCTAACAGATGAATAATCGACTATAAATATTTCAGTAAATTTCAACAGTGACATAGAATGCTTACCTTCCTATACTCCTCAAATTCCAATATTTTGTGCCCTACCATCTTGTAATGGTTTGGTTAAGTCATTTGTAAACCATTCGAAACACATCTAAGTGAAACATGTCCTTTCATTACATCACATTTCCTTTGCTTCTGCTAATATACTGCCCAACTAGAACAGGGAAAAACATGCCCTATCGCATGTGCATCTTTTAATTTTCTTCTTAACAAAGGATGGATGAATATTGAATAGATAAATTTCAATAAAATATATATTCCGTTATTTATTTAATCTCTAATTATAAAAAATAAGCCCGCTCTAGACATTAACGAAATCTAATATTTCCTTTCTTTATTCTAAGCATATGTCAGACTGCCCCAAGAAAAAAAAAAAAAATCAATTATTTGTTAAGCTGTCAAACAGTAATCTTGGAATGTTTTTGTTAGGTTTCCATGATTAAAATTTATCTTTTAATCAGTTCCCAAGATCTTTATTCGGATTAATATTTTAATAACCATAATATGTTCGTCGAGTGATTTTACGGGAACTTTTCGATAATTCGTGCCATTTTAAAGTCCGGAACCACAAATATATTTTATTATATTTATCTTAACAAAAATGCAACCCAGACGGATAACTAAAATTGCCAATCCCAAATTAGCACCGAATAAACTGATTTTACATCTCTGCGCATTCCTCTGTGCTAGCTGTAGGATACTATCAACAGATATAAATTGATTTCAATTCAACTTCTGTCAGTCGGTTCTGAAACAGCCTGAAACTATGATACATACGCTACGAGAACATTTGATATATTTTATCTTATATCCGTATATATTAACTCAAAAGATTCCATAACTACATGTAATATTCTCCATGAATGTCATTTCATACGTTGCTATACTAACTTACTTTATGATTGTTCATATTATTTGAAAACAGTTACAGAAAACACTAGAAAAGATGTTATATGAAATACAAAAAATTCTTCATTCCTATAATTACGCTACATTCAAATTATGAATATCAAATGTAAGAAAATTGTGTTTTAATTTCTTTTAATTATCAAATAATTTTAAATATATACAGATAAAAATATGTTATATCAATACAGCCAATGAATTAAAAACCAAAAACGAGAAACTTTGCCAATCGATCACATGCATGAATGGAAATGGCTGGCTATATGAACGGCAAGTTTCTTACTATTAGTGGGGAAGTGACTTCAATATCAAAATCGTTTGTTATGTTTTAAAATGAATATTACTCACTTGCACCTGAAATGAAGGATTAACAACAAAAAAAAAACAAAGGTAAACACCAGATACTTATCTATCTATCTATCTATCTATCTATCTATCTATCTCTCTCTCTCTCTCTATATATATATATATATATATATATATATATATATATATATATATATATATCTATATATATACATAAAGAGAGAGAGAAAGAGAGAGATATATATATATATATATATATATATATATATATATATATATATATATACAGAGAGAGAGAGAGAGAGAAGGAGAGATTGATAGATAAGCAGCTATACTGTAGGTAGAACATATATATAAGTAAAACTAAAGAACCAGACAAACCTACCTATGAGTATAACTAATTATACTTATAAGATTATATATATATACAAATGTTTGATCATTTCTATTTCATTAAACTTGTTTGACTGAATATTTGTTGGACAATTAAACCATGTATATATTTTAAAAAAAAACCTCCATCTACCTTATAGATATAGATGATATACTTTTATTAGTCAAAAATAAGGAAGAAATATCTAAACTCCACAAACAGTTGTAAGACAACTCCGTCCTTTATTTTACTTATGAACTAGAAACAAAATTACCTTTCTCGATATAATCATTAACACCAATATTAATAAGTTGTCCATTTTCCTATATAAAATCCTTTTAGAAAAGATTTCTCTAATGTGTATTTCCAAATTAATTTATAATCGGTATTATAAGAAAAAAATAATAAACCGTGCAAAAACTAATTCATCCTCAGAACAGTTGTTTTACAGTTAACTTAAAAATAGAAAACACTCATCAATAATAACTTCCCCAACTACAAATATGATGCTCCATCAGAAACCTTTGTACAAAGTATATATAAGATAATACCCCTCCAGCTAATCCCAAACATATCAACTTTTTATATCGTAATCAGATGCATGCTAATTATAAATAACACCGAAATAATAATAAAAACTAATACAAACCCTACAGAACCTAGTAAAAAATAAAACTTATTATATACGGCAATAAACCCCCTATAGCTAATAAACCCCCTATAGCTAATAAAATCATTAGCAATAACTATTCCCTGGCCATGTCGCAGAAAACCAACATCGTTTATAAATGCAAATGTCCTTTGGGAGACTGCATCTCCAACGATAAAAATCCTATCTTTGTTGGACACACGTCAACAACGCTTTCACGTAGGCTAAGTTTTCACATGAATAACACGTTCAATATTTTTAAACATTGAAAACAACATACCTGCCCACACTCGCAATTCAGAAAAATCCTCGTCGAAATTACCTCCATACTTTTCCACGAAACGAGTAAACACAAACTATTCCCGAAACTATTTATATCGAAAAAAATCAAACCAAACCCTAATAAAATTGAATAAGAATACTCCACACACATTTAAAAATGTATAAAATAGATCGTCTTTAAATGGTAGTGTTGTCATTAATAGTTTTTTATTTATCTAACAACTACTGAAGTCTGGAATGTTTCCATAGATGCCTAGTTACCTGGCATAAAACGGTATCCTCACACAAGTTATGACAGCGTTCCTGACTCCACATATAAAATGGTGATTTTCGGATGAGCACAAAAAAATTTTGACCTTTACACACAAGGAACATTAATAACTTACTTCATATTTAACAATAACCTGATGTTGAGATTATGTTATGTCGAAAGTACTCGGAATAAATACAATATGTGTTAACACGGTGTTTTCTTCTCGTCTTTTAATAACCGCACAACAAAAAGCTTATCCGCGAATATATATATCCCATCGAGAATAAGTAGACATAACATGTCTAAATTATTCAACGAAACCTGTCTTAATGAAATATATATATATATATATATATATATATATATATATACAGAGAGAAATCGGGGGGAGAGAGAAATGAATAGAATTAATAGAAAAAATTATCACTTATTTCATTGATATTGCCTGCAGCAACCCGAAACAAGATTGTTTTAAAAGGAAAGGTCAAGGAAACATTCAGTCAACTCTTTAAAGCTTATCCCTAATTGACTGTTTATACTACTGTGTCTGCGCTTTTTTCCTTATATATATATATATATATATATATATATATATATATATATATATATATATATATATATATATATATAGTGCTTAAATGGTAATGGAATTAATATATAAATATATATGCAATGCAAGCGTATAACACCTAGCCGTTCGCTCAAGACTTCCAACACCGCGGCTAGTTGCTTCAATCTAGAGCTACCCTTATCCCTCGTTGTCATTTAAGTTTGATCATAAGGCAGCTAAAATTGAATCATCCTAGGTATCTTCGTGTTGGGCCTTTGAAAACAGGGCGATGACGTACAGGAAAATAAAACTCGAATAAACTGAACAAAAGTAAATACAGTTTTTATATCAGAAGTGATACTATCGTCGACCTGGCAAAGATCAGTTTTATTATTGCTGGTAGAGGATGGCACAAAGCTGAAGTCGGAGGCTTCTCTTCGGCAGATAATCACATGTGCCTCCTTTCTGTCTCTGTGTCTTACTCTCTCGTATATATATATATATATATATATATATATATGTGTGTGTGTGTGTGTGTGTGTGTGTGTGTGTGTATATATACAAACACATACGTAGAACGAGAGCTACTAGACCGAGAGAGAGCGATCACTGTAAGAGTGTTAACAATATGTACACATCTTAAACAATTGCATCGTTTCTTCAAAAATGCTAAGGCTGATTAAGAAATTATAAGAACATGAGGATTTAATAATAGTGCTTGCTTGAAAACATTGACCCCTCTATTTTAGGCTCAAGGAACTTATACAATTTATTAAAATGATAGCTTCCTGAAATTATTTCCCAACCGATAATTTAGAACGGTGTACGTATTGATCTCTATATATACGCATTTATTATAAACTGCACTATAATATACGTGTGTGACGTCGTCCCCGGTCGCAGCGTCGACTGTGTCGTTCGATCCCGTTCGCGGCGCCAATTGTGACGTCACGTGCTCCCCAGGCTCTGATATCCTGGTCACGGACAGCAACCAGTTGTGACGTCTTTTGTCGCGGCGTCAGCTGTTCGCTCCTCGCTGCTCCAAACGTGACGTTCTAACCCTTTGGTTAGATTGATACCAGCCTCGTCGTTCCCAACCTGCTTCCAACGCCTGGTTACCAGGGTAACTGCACTGATCTCCGGTCTGCCTACCCACGTTGTGACTTGATCTTAGACAGACGAGATCAAACAGGGCTTGGGGCCGTAATGCAAGTTGAGTCTAACGGGGGTGATAACACACAATTATGTAAAAAAAAAAAATAAAATAAAAACTCACAAGGTCCAACGTATCAAGAAAAAAGGTAACAAACTTTTATGTCTAATTGCTCGGTACATAGGACTATGTCTACTTCCCGACCCGTTCTGTGGATTGTGGCACGACGCTTTTTACTAGGCAACTTTAAGGCTTCCAGTTGTCTGCTCTCTAAGAAATTTGTGTTTCGGTGTGTCTTTGGACGAAAGTCGAAAAAAACTTATTTCTGTGGTCTGATTCTAAGTCGCTCCTCAAACTACTTGTTCTTGGTTGAAGGAGAGTCCAGAAGTGTGCGTGAATCTTGGTCAGCTATCTTGACGCGGTTTCAACACTGGGCGCTCATCTCTGCTTGTCGTTCACGGCTCAAACTCCAACTCAAACTCTCTCGCCGTCCGTGGCTGAAAACTTCTTCTCTTCAGAGTCTGAATTATTGGTCACTCATCTCCGCCGTCAGTGCGCGAATTAACTTCTTCTCTTCAGCTTCCAACTTCTCCTGATTCCAACGAGCTGCTCCACTTAGGCCAAACGAGCTGGCATCTCCTGCCCACTAAGGGGGGGGACGAATCCGGCCTGCCGTCCGCGGCTAATCTGATTTCTGTCGTTTGGGGTTTCGCTTTTATTGACGCCGTCAAAAACTGGGGTGGGTCTGTTTGGCGTCGAGGATTCTCTTTGATAATTCTAAATACGTCTTATTTCTGGTTAGGGATTTTCCATTTTCGGTAACTTACTTTCACTCCCACCTCCTTATTGTGCCTCTGAGGGGTGTATACCAACTTCCCCGCTTCTTCGTATCGGCCCCTCACACTTATACTTCTGACAAGGGCGTCGACCGATTCTCCTCGTGAGTCACGTGACCGCTCTCGGCCAATGAGGTCCTGGTCGGGTATCTTTCCTCCTCCTTCGTGTGTCATGTGATCCCATCTAGCCAATGACATCTTTAGTCGGGCGTGGACAATCCGTGGCTTTGTTCTGGGGGAAGAAACACCTTGCTTAAAAAAATAAAATTTTAAATCGCCCTTATCATAAGCGACTGCGATGACACCTTCGGCTTTTTAACACGTCGTATTTGTCAAGCAGTTTATTGCTAATTGGATACGACCTAAGAAAGGGATTTCTCAGACCTGTTGGCGTTTCCGTGAACGAATAAAAATATTTCACTCTTTTTCCCGGACAAAGACCCGATAATAAAAAATTTTCATTATCTCAAAAAACATTTTCAGCGAACATCATCTTGTGTGGCTTTTCCAATTCTGGAAATTGTCTCTGTTTTCGTATTAATGGTTTGTCTTCATATCCTTAGATACATTTCCCACCTGTTACCTATCATATTTTTCATTGTCTCTAAACTTCGTTTCTTCAACCATTTGATAACAAACTTCCATTTTTTCGTGGACACGGAAGTAGGTCAGGTGCTTGACCTGGATATCTTCCGACATCTCTTATGTATCAGTCGAGCGCGTGTGTGCTCGCTCATGACCTGTTTTCGTATTATTTATTTTTCTCCTTTTTTTCTTCTGTCTTCTCTTTCTTTCTCCCAGATCGCTTGAATGTAAAGAAAGAATTATTCCTAACCCGAAATATTTTTCAGCCCTAAATAATTATCAAATGGTTGACAAACCGTAAAAACAAATCATATATTTATGAATATTTCTTTTCCGCTTGCCAACTATGCATGGTGCCACACGTGCATTTAATTTTGAAGCGCGTATTCACTTCATGGTAACAGAATTTCCAAAATATTATCTAATATAACAAGCATTTGACTTTTTGTATATATATATATATATATATATATATATATATATATATATGTGTGTGTGTGTGTGTGTGTGTGTGTGTGCATGTATGTGTGTTGTGTTTTTAACTTAGTTAAAAGATAATGAAAATGAGAAAATCCCCAGTCAGTTGTTGAAACCTCCTGACGAGTGAAAAGAACGATTAAAATGTTTGCGTCTCCGAAATTCTGGAGTCGAGGTACTAATCAACTACCATGTCTGCCTGTCTACCTCTCTCTCTCTCTCTATATTTATATATATATATATATATATATATATATATATAAAGTATTTACTTTAACTGAAAAGTTGGAAATAATTTATGATAGTACAGTAAAACATGTTCCTAACGATGACGACAATCAAATAAACAACAACATAGAAAACTTATATAAAAACAACGAAACTATTGTTCTATCAATACAAATCGAAAATAAACAATCACTGAAAGAATTATGTGAAAATTACACCGGAGTTAATTTCCCTAATAAAAAAAAAATAAAAAAATTACAAATAAAAAAACATATGGACCAAAACCTCAACCACGGAAAATTTACATTCTGGAACATGCTAAAAATAATAAGGCAGATATCTACGAACGATGTATAAACTGAACCTCATTGATATACACAGGAACGTGTAAGCAAAACCGATCAACGTGAAACTGCAACCATAATGGAAAGTAAGACAAAATCTATCAGTGGAAAAAATTCGTAACGAAATCAAACAAATGATAGTAAGAGCAAGTACAAATGAAGAGAAATAGAACAACATTGATAAATAAATAGGAATCTCAAGAAATTACGATGGAGAACACTAGACGACATTTATAGCCAATGGAAAAAAGAATGCGAGAACGAGGAACTAATCTCTTTACGGAGGTGGGAGAAAAACTGGTTCTCAAACTATGAAGAACAATTTAAAATAGAACACATCGAGAAAAAAAAATCCATTTTTTTTAAGAAAGTAAAAAACAGTTATATTAAAAACCACAGCGACACCACGCTAACTCAGTATTTAATTTATCAAAGCAAATCACACTATAGACAAAATTCAGCTCAAACATTTGACAAAAGGCGAATCGGAGATTCTCCAAGACAAACATCATCATTTCAACACACAAATAGGCCAACAAGGGAAAATAACAAAGCCAAAATCTCGGATGTATATCAACAATTCTAGAGAAAACCATTACCACCCGAGAAAAAACAAACAAAAAAAACAACCACAAAGAAAATACATATAACAACAGAAAAACAAATACAAACTACAACTTCAGAGAAAACAGACGACACAATCGGAATTACAGAAATAACCACAGAGTGAACGAAAGTCAACACATAACGGACATATACAAGGAACAGAGCAACAGATACAATACAGAAATATACAATTACCACAGATACAACACCATGAAAAAAAATGGCAACAGTAGAAGCAATATAGAGAAACTCCACCGTAATAACCGTTTTTTAGATACAAATCGGAAATACGTGGATACGAGATGGTTCACAACCACGAGAAACCGAGAGAAATCAGTCAGTCAGTTATGTGCCATGCGTAATACACACTTAGGCGATCATCTATCTTTCGATACATGACTGACGAGGCAGATTTATTCTCTCAGTAGGTAGCCATTTCTTTCCATCTAAGGCTATAGAACCCGGCCTGTCCTGCTATTTACCTATAGCTGAAGGTGGGGAGAAGAAGAGGATTCATATTAGCACGTAAGTGAATGTAATCGATTCGACTGGAATTCGAACTCGTCTATCCGATTCCTCAGTCCGAGCCGTTATCCATTACTCCACCGTGCGTCCTGAACGCAATCAATCTTTCACAAAAATCATTAACACCGACCCAAAGAGAAATCCTAAGTAAAGGGTTACAATTCACATCAATACCACAATAACCAAAATGTGGCAAAAATTGATGATCTTCTGTAGAAGACTAATGCTAGCAGAGGAATTTGTTGAAGAAAACAATGATATATCACTAGAGAAAAAAAAACAAAAAAAGAAAGAAGATTATCACCCCGCAAAAGGTAAATATTCAGCCCTTGATGAATTCTGTAATTGCATCCCGAGCTTTCCATTTTGAGAAAAAGAAATGCACCATAGTCTAACTTCGCCAGGCAACGATGGAACTAACTAAATGTTCTAAAATTGGACAAAAGTATTGTTATGAAAGAAGCTAGGGAAAGAGAAGCAGTTGTTATTATGGATACAAAACAATACACAAGCGTCATACAAAATATGATACAGAACGATACCTACGATGAAGATGCTAGACAATACTAACGTCATGAAGAAATGAAAAAAAAAAAAAAAAACTCACCAATACATTCATACCGAGGCTATTTAACTTCTAAGGAATGTGACTATGTTACCAATTTTAGATGTAAAACAAACAATCTCTATGGACTACTGAAAGTGCACAAAAATAAACTCATCAACGAAACATCAAATATAACGAAAGTCAATTGTATGAAGATATCCACACAAACCGACCTAAATCTAAGATCTATTATTTGCGAATTTCCGAGACACAACGCCTCAGAAAGTCACTATAAATCCTATTGGGACCTCTCATCAAACACGTTCGGAGCTTCATAGGAAATGATCCAGATTTTCTCAACCAACTAGCAAACGATCTAAACCATAATACTTACATAGCCTCAATGGATGTTGTGAAACATCCCATACGGCTACGGAATAAAGGTAATTAAATATTGGCGAGAAACGTTCCCTTATTAGGTACCAAACCGTATCAGTGGAAATTTCATCATAGAAAGCCTTGACTTCATCTTAAAAAAAGAATTATTTCATGTTCAATGAAACAACCTACCGACAAAGATCTGGAATATCCATGGAGACAAAATATATGCCAACATATATCAACCTAGTGATGGGATACCAGGAACTAAAAACCAATGAAAAAATCTCGGAAATCTATGGGAATTACTTCAGATATCTGGATGAATGTTGCATTCTGAGGAATAAAAATCTTGATAAACTAAGGACATTCTAAACATCAAATTTACTATGTTGTACAATAAAAAAAAACTATTTGAATAAATGTATATCCCTTCTTTCCGATTCCTTCTATATTGGACTACAGCTCTGTACTTATAACTCTTGTTCTTTTATAAGCTAATATAGAGTGATTCATTGAGACAGATCAAAGTCAGCAGTAAATAAATCAATGTTATTGGTGAAAATTTATTTATTTCTCTATTGGGTCATGTCATTTAAGACATAGCAATTACGAGTGAAAAATAATATCGCCCAAATGTCTTCCAACGAAGCACACTTCCACTCAATGGTCAAAATTTTTTGATGACGTCTCTGATTAGTTGCTCTTCGATCTCACCTATATGACTTATTATCACATCCTTCAGCTGTTGAATTGTTGGTTGCTTCTTAGCATAGACCTTACTTTTGAGATGACCCAAAGGAACAAATCTAAAGGCGTCAAGTCGCACGATCATGGTGGCCAACTTACTTCACTGTTTCGAGAGATTATGCGACATGGGAAATTCTCATTCAAATTCTGTTTGAACGTCTATTTTCATAACAGGCTTCTATAAATTTAACACGTTGTTTGCTTTTTAATATTTCCGTGGTTGAAGTTGCCAAAGACTTAAGTTTTTAAATGTGAAAGAAAAAGAAAAAAAAATAGTTTCTTAAACTTAATTCACATTTAAAATCGGTCCAAGTTATTGGAACACCCTAAGTCCATCAATCCTTGAGTGACGTTTAGACCTTGTACTGAGTATATATATATATATATATATATATATATATATATATATATATATATATATATTTCATGCTTTGTTCTTTTTAGTCTACTGCATAGTGTTTAAAAGAAAAATGAAATTAATAATAATTCAAAGGTAAACCAATGTTTATTTTCATTTGTAGCGAGGTTGTTAGTAATGGATGGACTGTGGAATGGATAGTGACGCGTATTAAG
The DNA here is from genome assembly GCA_903632075.3 of Acanthosepion pharaonis. Taxonomy (NCBI): domain Eukaryota; kingdom Metazoa; phylum Mollusca; class Cephalopoda; order Sepiida; family Sepiidae; genus Acanthosepion; species Acanthosepion pharaonis. The sequence goes on from CAHIKZ030000414.1 coordinate 920,816, forward strand.
GATTCAGAGGGCCAAGTTCGAATCCAGCCGAATTCATTGAATTCATTTACGTGCTAATACGATTTATAATTGTATGAATCCGTGTCTTCTCATCGCCAGCTATAGATGAAATAGCAGGATAGACTGAGTCCTATAACTTTGGGTGTCACTATCCTAAAAAGTGTGTATACATGTGGGGACTGCTTGGTAATCCAAATACCTACTGAAACTCCTACTATGGATTTGCACCTCCGATTGAATAGTTCTGTTACACTTGGCCAGCTTCCACTCGTATGAACAGAGTGAATACCGCAATAGGGGCAGGTAGTGGTTATCAGCAGGGAAACTGGATTTGTTGATCTTGGTTCAAATCCCAGGCGATGCCTCTGCGTTCAGATTTACACTATATACTCGTCTCTACTTACATCTAACTATGGTTGGGTCGCAGAAGGAAAACTCTGAATTCAAAAATGTTCCGATTTGAGTCTAGTAATTCCACTTTCCCGACATACTTTTTTTTTACTTAAATTTGGGTGATTTATTTTTATACCCATGATATACAGTTGGAGTGAATCTTCATGAATAGAAGTGAAAATAATTTGAATAAATATCAACTTCCTGTAGTACATATTATAACCTATTTTTCGTAATCGGTAAAATTCTCGAATTTAATTATTACTCCAAAAACGAATATTCTATTTAATCTCGCATATTTCAGACAAAAAAAAAAACATACGGAAAGATTATTGACGCAAATCGTACCAGCCTTAATGATTTTCCGAATTACTTTTCGACCGAACTGCTGTATCGATTTAAAATGACTGATCTCCATGGTCTTTGCAGCCAAGAGACACATTTCAATTTAGACATAGATTCGTTTCCTTCAGCGCCAAAGATCTCTACTCGAAATTACCAAAAAGTTAAATATCAGGAGCGGGTTGAATTGAATCTAAATGGAGAAATGTTTAACATTCGATGTCGGTGCAGTGACATTTACTTTTCATTTATTTTCGGCTTTGAAATAAGAATTCTTTATCTGTCTAAGTAATGAGAGCAAACATACGTTTTTTTTTCAGCCTAGAGAAGATATATTTGATTTATCTGGATAGAAGATTGTTTTCAAGTTTGTTAATACAGAAAGGCGGAGTAAAATGGCGACATATTAGTAGGAGTGTGGTCTGTCTGATTTGATTTAATCCTTTTCTTTTTTTAAATTTCTATTTGACTATTTTGTTTGTTAGATGAAAGGAAATGTTACAGGTAATGTATGCGATTCTCTAATCATTCGCGATCCATGATATTTCATAAGATTTGTTTAGTATGAACCAAGGCCAAATGGCTATAATGATATAGATATATTGCAGGCAGACACGTTCCTCAGATAAAGCATCCTGCCAGCATTGAAAATCAGCGACTGATCTATATGTTTCTCTGTGAAACGACTGATAAAAACTACCAGGAATGAAAACTCACTAGACGAGATCCAGATCCTTTTCAATCCTTAGAAAAACCACTCCTTCACTGTTTTCAGGGCTGTAGACTTACATAACACGTCCACCCAATTGTAGACTCGTGAGGCTATCTTATCCATTGTTACAGATCTTGAATTCAACGTTACGCCTCTCCTAACCCGACTGCCAACCATGGCTATAGGATCCAGTCTGCCCTGCAATTTACGAATAGGGTATTTGTACGTAAATAAATGT
>CAHIKZ030000414.1:927500-972500 GCA_903632075.3 Acanthosepion pharaonis
TAATAATAATAAGGAGATGTAGAAGAAGGCGAAAGCGCAAATATTAGGAATAATAATAATAATAGTCTCGAAAATGTGGCATATGGGAACATCAACAATCCCTGTTGCAGTTGGAGCCCTAGGACTGGTTGGAAAAGATTGCAGTAGACTAATTGAATGGATTCCTGGAAATCCATGCCTCAAGGAGATGTACAGCCCACACTTTACGAAGGGCTTTATCTATGTAATTTTTTTTTTGTCAGTGGAAAATGTCATGATTCCATTTCTAACCTAGGGTTCCTGGGGGAGACCCGGAAAGAAATGTGTAAACGCCAGAAATCAAAGAAAATAAAAATAATAAAAATAATAATAATAATAATAATAATATCATCATCATCCATGTGAAAGTGGGACTGACATTACTTGAGAATTTTTTTAAAAAGTGTAAGAAATTGTCGGGAACAAAGAGTTCAATAGTAGAAGTAAAGAATCACTTCGATATAATTCTGATCAGAACTATTGCATTTCTTGCTCCTGTTTCCTTAAGAAAACGACACTGATAATTTCTCTTTTTCCAGTTTTATTCTGTTTCGCTCACTATTCATCAGAATATGAGAGATAAGTACAGTTCTGTGGATTCTTAAAGTGATAAAAATGAAGATAGACGTACGAGGTATGAGCAACAAGTATCGGGTCAGGTATTATAAAAAGAAAACTACAGCATGTATCAATACGGCATTTGATCTCTTTCGCAGTAATCCCCTTCTGAAGTCACACAGCGCCATTTCCATTGATGGAACCATTTCTGGAACTCATATTTTGGAGGAGCGATTAGCTGTCTCTTCGAATTCTCTTGGATCTCCTCGACCTTTAGAAATCCTCTTCGTTTCAAGTGAGATTTGTGTGCTTTACTGTTTTTTTTTTATTTTAATGTACCTTATTAAAAAGTAAATTTCTTGACGATTTACTTTATTTAAAATAATTAAAAAAAAAGAAATTTGTTCATATTTTACGTAATGCCTTTTCAAATGCGTTATTTTAATAAAAAATATGCACTAATTAAGGTTTTAATGCGTAATAAATTAATTTTATTCGGTGATCAAAAAGATATGTATTTCTGGTGCTGAGTTGTCTCGGTCATGATTCGTCCCGGCGCTCTGTCGCTAGTGTTGAGTTGGCGGTGGTGAGTTTCCACTCCACACTGTATTGGTAGCATACACATATATGCAGCTGATGGAATTCTTAGACGATGTAGTAAACGAAAGCGAGAGGAAATGACTTGACTATATTTATGGGATAAAGTGCTCAATATCAGAGATAGAGCGTGTGAATAACATACAAGTTTAGAGGCGACAGTCTGTTTCATGTTATATGCAATCGTCAGGCCTGACGATTGCATATAGCATGAAACAGACTGTCGCTCTAATGTTGACTTGTATGTTCACTTTTATATATATATATATATATATATATATGGTAGAACAGTGAATGGGTAGCATGCTATAAAGATAAACATTGATAAGAGCTAGGAAGGATAAGAAGATGTGGAGATTCACGAGCACTCACGTTCTTAATGTACAAGACACGTAGAAAAAAGGTTTAAAAATACATACACTGCTTCACTACATCTTATGTTCGGTTTATTTTTTTTTTCTAATTTAATTCCAAACAGTTAAACAGTTCTTTTTTGTTGTTTTATTTTCTTTATATTCAGGGTAATTAATTCCTAAACCCGATGCAACTCTAATGATTTGTTTATTCACACCAAAGGAAGAGTGGATTATTTTGTCAGTATTTTAATTAAAATTCGCAAATTAAAAAAAAAAAAAAAGACTGTGAAATTGATGTTATATTTAAGGATTGCGATGTTCAGTCGCTTGGATAGAATCTTGCGAAGACATTTCAAAATTATTTTATATATATATTTTTTAAATAAAATTCTCTCGATCAGTTCACTGTTTGTTAACTGTTAATGAAAGCCTTTCGTAGGAGAGAATAAAGGTATTTTCGATGTTCGACTTTTACTGAGATGAACAGGCAAAAGAAAATGAAAACCAGAAAGTCAAATACAAATAAAAAAAAAAAAAACTTTGATTAAATAACAGGGATATATATTGTTTTAATCATTCCATCCCCCAAGTAATACAATAAACCTATTACGAAGCTAAGGTTACTAAGTGTGAGAGAACGAGAAAAAAATTATTAAAGTGAGAGAACAATAAAAAAACAACAGTTCGGAAGACAGAAGAAACCGATTGAAAATACATTTACATTTTTGACGATCAACGTTGACTGGAAAGCAAGAAGCCCGAACAGAGTTCCACAATCGCAAGAGAAGAAAAGAAACTGTTTTCTTAGACGTTACGGTTTCATGTATGCATTGATACGGTAACATACTGAGACCTAGCCGCCAATCTAGTAGTAGGCTTAGCACGTCTAGGTACCAAATTAGAAAGGTCATCAGAAATATTACCTTGAAAATATTTACCAAAAGTCACCGAGATGATATGTTACGAGCTGGGAAGATGACTGAAGTCGGGATGCCACGTCAGTACCAATAACATCACAGTTGCTTCTTTGTGTTTTATTAAAAATCTCAAAATATGTATTGAAACACCAAATCGTGACAGTGACATTATGTGAATTGTTGAATGGTAGACTTTTGAATATAGAAGGCAGATTTTGTTGAGAAGAATTATTTAGCACGACACAGGGAAATTACATTCCTAGCAGCAGACTTAATAAATGATTTAATATAACCTTTGCACTTCATGTCAACGGAAAACCTTAGCACAAGAAGTGGCTCGGATTCATTCTTCTGGAGGTTAGAACAAGGCATGCTGATGGTAAACTAAAGTTCTCTGAGAGATTAAAAGAGAATAGTTTTGTTTTGGAGACTTTAAAATAATTAAGCAAATTCTTGTCTCCGTTACGAAAAGAATGTGGTTATTTTTTTATGTTTTTTACTTGAAAGAATATGTATATATATACAATAAAGATATGTGAAAAGAAAGGAAAGAAAGAAAATGATTGCTCAAAATATCTTCTGATAGCCAAATAAAAATGAAAAAAAAAATATATAGAGAAAAGGTCCATATTAAAGTGGCTTTTACATTAGTTGATAAATTTAAAAATAAGTATAGATTCAAAACTGCCTAGAATCCAGAGTTTATTCGCAGTAACGAAGCGTCTATTGTTTGTTGACAAAAGCCGAATGAAGAATGATGGTAACGGTGAGTAAGAATTGGTCTGCGTGAAGATCGTTTTACAAATTTCCAGCATTATCTTTCGTTTGTAGGCTACGTGATGTTTTGGAGTCGATATTTTTTCTTCTCGCTTTTATTTGAAAATGTTAATAGATGTGCTTGGCTGAAACTGACTAGATATTTCACTCCTGAAAACGTGTGAATGAATAATAATTTTAAGCGGCCGAAAACCTTTTTTTATCTTGAGTATCATTTCAAATGTCGCGAGTTTAAAATTCTATTCATTTTAATGATAGAATATAACCCCCAAAATTAGTTTTCGTGTTCTTTAGCAGAACATTCAATTTTTATTATACTGAGGGAGACATAGAACCACTGTAAACGGGTTAAAAATCAAGGCTTGTCATGCAAAGACTTGACCTGTCCAAAAACATCATTCTTTAATAATGTCTCAATCTTAGGTAGTGGTATATATTTAACACAAGAACTGTATCTAACAGGCTGTTTCTGGTGCTACACATTTGCAGTTTTTCTTTCCAAATTTCTGAGACAATTTTGAGTAACTTATATCATTAAAGTTGTATCTACATAGACATAACAATTATTGTTTCTATAACAGTATGAACTTTTTTCTAAAATAACAAGGAAATGCATGTCTTCTATACAATATAGACATGTCCGTACCTATAGAACAATTTCGTAAGTTATCTTATTGCACCTTACTAGGAAGGTGTATCTGACTCATTTCCGACGACACTTACTAGTATATTTTTTTTTACTAACCTGTAAATTTAAGATAACGAAAAAGTCACTGAAAAAATAGTTTTCGGAAACTACTAATGAAAAGAATTGATATACGATGATTAGTGTAATGTTCTCTACATATCCGGAATTATTTCCTCTCCACAAAACATATACGCAATGCTCTGTTGGGGAGTATTTTTTGGCTAAGAGGTTATCAGCAAATCTCTCTCTATTGCTATCTCTCTCTCTATCGCTCTCTCTCTGAGAGAGAGAGAGAGAGAGAGAGAAAGATTTGCAGAGACATGCACGCCGTATGATGGGCGGTAAGATTCCGAAGGGTTTTCCGTACGGAGAACTGGCCACCACCGGCAAGATTGCATGAGAGCGACCTCATTTTCGCTCTAAGGATGTCTGCAAAAAGGACCTGAGTTCGATACACATGGACATCGAGAGGTGGGAAGACGTCGCTAAATACCGCTAACGGTGGAAATGCGATTAACACTGAGGGCTGGAGCGAGAAGAGAAACGATGACAACAAGGCGTCTTCACATGCATTCATTGCAATCGAGACTGTCACTCCTGTGTGGGCATGTAGAGGCATATCAGATGCTGCATAGCTATCAGCATCTGAGGCAAAACACTTTGGGCACGCGAGAACACCCCCACACCCCCCTCTCACACACGTCCATTTAGGTTTTCAGTGAAGGTAACAATATTCACACTCTTGATTCCATCGAGGATGGAATCAAGAGTGTGAATTCATTCATTCAATTCATTCAAGACCTAGCAAGAGAATGAGAATTAAGTTTAAAAACAAGAGTTGGGAGGAAAACCCGATGAGGGGATTATAAAAGGAAGAGTGATTATCATTTTAAATTAGACTTAAAGAGATCAATTAGAGAAGATTCAGCTAAATCCAAAAGACGTTTGGCACATGAGAGAAGAGTTTTAACTATGACAGTTCAACTATCAATAAAAAAAAAATACTTGAAATGAAATCGTGTGTAAAACCTCTGCGCACCTTTTTAATCCAGGAGAGAAAGTAAGAAGGTTAGAGTGGCCGAAGTTCATCTTGAATAAATTTGGAAATTATTCTGTAATATATATATATATATATATATATATATATATATATATATATATATATGAATGAAGAAATATACTCTTAAGGTGTGCTATATTTATGGGATAAAGTGCAAAAATAATTTAACCCAAATAAATAAATAAACGACTTCCGGTAAAATAACCGCCGTAATAGACTACTCACAATGCACCACTGACCCGTATATGTATAAATAGCCGAGAAAATAACAGCACACGTGGTCTGATGATTGCATAAAGCATGAAACAGACTGTCGCCTCTAAGTGTTGACTTCTATGTTTACTTTTATATATATATATATATATATATATATATATATATATATATATATATATATATACATATATATATATATATATATATATACTTTATTTCAATCCTATATGAGCTCTTGATCCATAGTTATGTTTAATTATGATGTCATTTTCGTTTATAATCGATTAAATCACGATTCATATGTTAATCTTGAAGAGTAATTATACATTATTATTTCTGAAAGTATAATCGAATAGTGTTATAAAAACCGCGGGGAATTGCAGAGGTATATCTTTAATCATTTCTAAGAGACATCAGTTTAAATGATAAACTAACAAATGGATAATGTTGCTTTTAGATTTAGACCATTTTGGTTTTACACCTGTCACACACACACACACATATATATATATATATATATATCTATATATATATATATATATATATATATATATATATATATATATATATATATATATATATATATGTTCGGAAATTGCTGACAGGAGGATATAAAACTGATCCTGTAATAACATTTTCAAGGGTGCACGGTGGAGTAATGGATAGTGGCTCGGATTGACGAATCGGAGAGCTGAGTTCGAATTCCAGTCGAATCAATTACATTTAATTAAACGCTGATACCCTTGAGAAAGGTATGAATCCTCTTCTCCCCACTAGCTATGTGTAAATAGCAGCACAGACCGTATTCTATAGCCTAGAATGGTCTACCGTAGAATGAAATGGGAACCTGCTGCGGGAAAAAAAATCTGCCACATATGTCATGTTTCGAAAGATACAATATCGCCTAACTGACTTATAATCATGAAAAGATTTTGTTCAAATAATTCAGTTACCTCTATTTATTTCAGTCTATTCAAATCTGCTAGCTTTATATGTGTCTCTTGAGACAAATGTTTCCTACTTTCTCCCATTTCTTCCTAGAAACACCTTTGCTTCACATACTCCATCGTGTATCGTCTCCACTTTATGTGCATACCTATTAGTGCTATCATGGAAGATTTTTTTATTTCAAAAATAATGTAATTTCCTTCAGTTTCGTTTCGGAGACGCCACAGCAACGGTCTTACAGATATATGGCATCACCCTATAACGAACATTACATTCTATTGTTTTCTTTTAAAGCATGTTCACCATTGAAATCCGCACCTATTCGACTCTCTATACTCTGCTCCGTACCAACAGACGAGCACATTTCCATAGACAGACAGCCCACGTGTTAATAATGTTCTAGAACTTTCTTTGCCAATAAAGAAAGTAGAGAAGGTCAAAAGATTTGTGCCCGGATGTGGAGGCCAGCACAAGTGATCTTTGAACAGTTTTTGTGCGACTCCCCACAAATCAAATATTGGCGCGAAATAGTGCGATGTGGAAAGAAGACAGGAAGTGCGTTGGGAGTGGGATGAGGTTTAAGAAAAAAAAAATTGATGAAACCCAGACCGTCGGACGTCGTCTCAGCAAATGTGTTAATGGGACAACGCAAAATTGTTTCCGGTCAGCCATGTTTTACGAAATGATTGATTTGTCTTGTCGCAAGAAACTAAGTACTGAACAGTGGTTGCTCGGTGAGTTTGTTTCGTTCATTGTTACTAGAGAGGAGAATAGAAATTTGAAAGGCGAAAAATAATAAAAAAAATGTGTAGCCACAAAAGAAAAGAATGATAGGAAAAGAAACTCTAAATTAACGTCGAGTGTGTGTCGATGTTTTAAAAATATTTTCTTAAACTTAACGGCTTTATATTTTCATATGTATATATAACAATTTTATATTTGTCATATCCATATATATATATATATATATATATATATATATATATATGAAGCAGTTATCTTTTTTTATTTCTCCTGTTTCAAGGAAAATACTATAGGGAATTTTCAGCTATAAAATTTTAAATGATATCAAGGAAAGTGAAGATATTGTTAAAATGGTGTCCCTTCAAAAATAAAAAAAAGTTAAGATCCAAAGTTAAAAGAAAAAAAAGCAATTGAAAAATGACATTAGCTAACGGAAAAGAATATTCTGAAGATGAAAGGCCTAAGAGACATGAGAAAATTTTGAAAAACAATTCAACGTATGAAGAAAGCTTTTATATAAATAAACGACAATTTCAAAGCAAAGAGAAATAAATGGTGCAATGGAGCAAAGAAAACTGTCAAACAATGAATATATTTTCAGAAAGCATATTCACACATTAAAAAATTACATATACATACATATATATGGAGATAGCCCGCTGTTTTCGTATGTGTATACCTATCTTTTGTGTTTTAAATATGTTAAATTAATTATTCTTGCATATATATATATATATATATATATATATATATAGAGAGAGAGAGAGAGAGGTGTGTGTGTGTGTGTATATATAAATATAAATAAATATATATATGTATAATTATTTATATATTATATGCGCGGTACTTATTAGAAAGTGCTCAATATCAGAGATAGAGCTAACATAGAGTTTGTCTGACGATCGCTAAAGCGTGAAACCCAGGGTCACAAACTCACATCTATCCAACTATATATATATATATATATATATATATATGTTTAATATTACAAGGAATGAAGACGCTGCTAAAACAGTGCTGGGTGTAAAAGATACAGAATATTTATATACAGAATAAATACATGATATATATATATATATATATATATATATATATATATATTCCTGATGTGACAGAGAAAATGTACAAATCGTGTAAAAGCATAATTGTACTTCTCTTAGATTATTTGAAATCTTTTATCTAATGAATGATTAAAGATAGTTTACTGGAATTCTCCTAGGTTTTCATAACACGGTTCAAATGTTCTTTAAGGAATAACAAGCTTATCAGAAGAATCGTGGGGAAATCAAGCATAAACGAAAATCACATTTTCATCATTATTTAATCATAGCTAAGGATCGGGAGCTCATGAAAGATTGATATAAAATTCATATGTAAACAACGCCTTTATCCAGTGTGCCATGACACATTAGATCCAGTGACAGGACCCAAAGAGTGTGAGTTCAATACCCGGTTAAGGCAGTGGATAACTTTCAGAGGGAAATTAGCAGGAGTTAACTGATAACTGACATCCATCAAACATGGCACGTGTAACTAGAACAGTCTACCCCAGTGAGCGAAATAAAGGGTTCAGTTCGAAATTCCAACCACTGGAGAAGGCCGGAGCGTAAAATGGCCGAAACGTTGTGATAAATATGGCGACAAAAATGAGGACAATAGTCCGAATAATGTGAATAATGTACATACTGCCTCATCTCAGAAATATAGACAAAATAACACATTGTACAAGAAAAATGTACATCTTGCAAATAATAAAGACAAGTTAATAAATATCTTCGATTATGAGCTAATATTATATAGGAATTAATTGCCGCTGCTGCCATTGAATTTTGAACACAGATCACCACTGAGCTAACACAGGTGATTCCATTTCTAATAGGTATACTACGTGATCGCAAAGGAAATGTATATATGGGAATTAGCGTGGCGTCTAATTGATCACTATTTCTATTCTATCTTCTATTACTATATAGATCGCTAATTTTTCTCCCCGGAATCGATCCTTCAGATCTACAAATCAACTATTCAACCTTTGCATGGAGTATTGCTGTCATATATGGTCTGGAGCCCCTTCTGTTTGCCTCGGGGTTCTTGATAAGATCCAGAGGCGGATATGCAATATAATTGGCCTTGTTCTGGCATCTCGTCTACATCGATCTGTAACAGACGCGCCGTCGCATCTCTCTGTCTTTTTTACAAATACTTTCATGGCAATTGCTCCGAGGAGCTGCATTCGCTGGTTCCCAGACTTCATGTATTCAAGCGCTCTCCGAGGCTGGCATCCCGCTCTCACCCTTTCACTGTCGAAACTCCTAAATGTAGCCGTCTCCAATAGCTTCATATCTCGCACCTCTCGCCTGTGGAATTTTTTTCCCTATTGCAGTTTCCCTGAGCGCTATAATTTCCAACTATTCAAATGTAATGTCAATCGACATCTCCAGTTGCCTTGATCTATCCACTATCCTTCTACTCATTCTTTCCGCTATCACTCCTATCTGATCTTGCTCCAAATATTCTGTAACCCCTTGCGACCTAGTGGCTTCCCGCCTTGCTTAGGTTGAAACGCTTAAAAAAAAAAAAACTATTCGGTGGTTACTTTTTGAGCGAGTATTATCGAGTATGTACTATTAGTGTGAGTGATATTCGAAAGCGTCTGACACCAGTATTGTTCAACGGCATTAATATAATTGTATGTACGATTACAAAGTCTCTGATACTTCTATTACGAAAGTTACAACGAGTATTCGTTGACATCACAAAAGCTAACAAATTACATTAAGGTATTACGCAACATCGAACCTAAATGTTATCTTTACAGAAAGTATAATAGACTGGATAAAAAAAAAACTGAAATAGACATGATGCATCAACACATACAACAAATTGTACATTAGCTGATAAATCCGGAACATATTTAAGAATGAAGCGGTGGAAGATAGGCATGACAGAGGGAGAAAAACACGTCCAAGCCTCTATAAAAAAAACAAGAGTTACGTAACCATATCAATATAACAGTTAAAAAAGAAGATAAAAGCGATATGTTCGTCATTTTAAATAAATCGGTTTATTGTTCAAAGATGCAACAAATACTGGACGATCATACCCAATTTGAATTATTTGGTAGAAACAAACTTACCACAGTCAATAACGTCAAAGTAGAGAGAGTAACAGTTCCTAAAATAATTGGCGAATACAAACCAGAATATATAGGATAGATGTACAAAAAAATGCATAAACCTAACTTCCCTCTGAGTTCTATGTTATCCAAATCCCTACATCTCATCAAATAACCCAAGTTATTAATCAACTAATGGGTAGCGGCACGGATTGAGGAATCGGAGAGCCAGGTTCGAATTGCAGTCGATTCCATTACATTCACTTACGTGCTAATACCATTGTAAAGGTATGAATCCTTTTCTTCTTCCCCTAGCTATGGGTAAGTAGCAGGACAGACCGGGTTCTATAGCCTTGGATAGCAACTGGTCTACCGATGAAAGAAATGGCAACCTATTGCAGCAAAAAAACTGATTCGTCAGTCGAAATATACATGATCACCTAAGCGTGGATCACGCATGGCACATAGCTGAATGATCCCATATATACACAATAAATTAAATCAACACAAATTACTCCAAATTCTAAAAACACAAACACCTAGTAATGAAAAAATAGCCTCTCTTTACGTTGAAAGTTTATCCACCAACAGGGAAATGATAAATATAATCAAAGTAAATCTACAGCAATTCATCTCTCTCTCCATTAAAACTTACTCCTAATATTTCAGAAAACTACTCTCACAACAGAATTCCTTGCTAATGTATATGTACAATAAAATTGTGTTCCTATGGGTTCTATCATAGGACCAACATTTACCAACTTCTACTTGACTAACCTAGAAAATAAAGTACTTAATACTACAAAACCATCCATGATATGTATATGAAATTATAATCTTAGTGAAAGACATACACGAAATCTATAAACTACAAAGAAATAATAATACAAATAAACTATACTTAATTTCACATACGAATAAAATAAAATCCCGTTTCTTGATGTATTGATAGACACTAATAATACTTCATTTACTACATCCCCATATGGAAAACAACTAGCATAAACCCGTTCATTCTCAATTATAAAAAAAAATGTCCTATTACAAAATAACTATTATACAAAATTTAATAAACCCTGCAAAATAAAGAACTTTGTGAAGAAATATTTTCTATACTGAATTAAAAAATATTTAAAAAAAAATAATTAATAATGACTTTCCTAATTACATCGTTGATGAACAAATTAGACGAGTAATTGGAAATATTAACATGAATTAAAATAAAAATACCTCGTCTAAACATATCACTACTATACCGTAATCAAATGCATTCTAACTATAAGCAGCAGAAAAAATCCTAGAAGCACATAAACACTAATATATCCTTCACTGATCAAAATATAAAAAAATAAAATTAATTATATACTATACTAAATTTAATGCAACTAACTTAGTGACCAATACAAACTATTCTCTATCAAGTTGCGTCTTATAAAAAATCAACATCGTATATCAATTTAAATGTCTTTTGGGAGAATGCATCTCAGAAAAATGTTAATACGCATATTGGTTTTACATTTTTCATATATATATATATATATATATATATATATGTGTGTGTGTGTGTGTGTGTGTGTGTGCTTATATTCTTTTGAATGTTTGTGTGTTATCTACCAGATCATATATTCACAGAAAGACTTATATTTATATATGTGTTTATTATCCTGTATTTATACTCAAATATACGATTATAATTGCGTGCTCATATATATATATATATATATATATATATATATATATATATATATATATATATATATATACATACGCACACACACACACATATATATATGTATCTATGTATATATTTTCAGGAGATGGCATATAACTATGTAGAATTAAAAATAGTAAATTGAATACACACGATGTAATTATTGAAACAAATCACAAATAAAATATTTGTAAAATGTACAGGCGAGCAAAGGAATAAAATTTATCTTCGTATTAAAACGAAATTGAGAAATTCATATAACTTGAAATAGGAAAAAAAAACACCCCCTCAACTGGCAATTGAATTTCACTGATTATTTTTATCAAACTCGTTCGTTTTTTAAACAAGTTTAAGCGCTGAATCAAAGTTTATAGTTTAATGGGTATTAATTGATTGAATAAGAACTGTTTCTATGACAGCAATTTTCTCTTTTCCCGCCTCTTCTGGCCACTAAAAACACTACAAATCTTTTATTTTACATATAACTCTATATCGTTTGCTTTTTTCGCCTCAACATATTACAAACAGCTTTATCGACTCCTGCTTCCTCTATTTGAGTTTTAACCATTATTATATCTCGGATTACTTTTTTTTCAAAGTAACAATGCTGCAGATTGCAAAATGCACATTTATTTTATAATAGTTTTTTCGCTTTACTTTATTAATTTGGACATTGTTTCAAATCCATTTATTTCCCGCTCTAGCTTTCTTTGTCTGTAACTGTTGTTTTTTCTTCTCTTTTCTTTTAAGTTAATTTATGTTTCGATATTTTTTTCATCTTTAACACTACGCTCAACAAATGCTTGTCGTCATATATTAAAACCATTATCAAGTGTATTTAGATATTTTTTCGAATGCCGTTCGCCATTTTTACAGCAAATGCCAACAGATTTTGGCTGAGAGACGAGTTTATTCCATTTAACACATTCAGATTGCTGTTTTGTACATTTATAGACAGCTCTCTCAAAGGGCGTCGATATTAGAATTAATTGCTTCCTAACATATCTGCATTTCAGCATGTTTGGTTGAATAATCTAGACATATGTCTATTTATTTTATTTTAATCCTCTAATCAATTTTTTTTCTGTTGTATTAAAACACCGATTAAGATGGTCGCTGTAGATTTGGTTATTTCATTTCTTTTCCCAAGTACTTATAGTCTTATCCAAGATCATCTGCAGGGGTGAATTTCTAAGGCAAAAAATGGAATTCTTAGTTTTGAGTTACTTTGCGAAATGTACATGCACGTACTCCGTTATAGTCAATTTACCATAAGGCTATGTAAGGGAGGTAACTTAGTTTAATTTCTTTTATTATCAATGTTTTAAAAATACTCAGTCTGCAATGTCTTCGAAAAATTATTTTTTTATGACAAACATTTACTAGCTACTACATGGTTAAGCTTGAAAATAAGATATGTAATACCACGACAAATATAGACAATATTCTCATCCTTGTTGAAAACATGACGAAATTCATGAACTAAAATATCTTCCCAAAATATCCGTTCTTAATGCACATATGAATTTAACAATAACAGCAGATTCCTTTCTCTTGCTATGATGATATTGACTAATAATTACACATTTACTACCACTACAGATAAAAATAGTCAAGCATAAATACGTGCATTCAACTATAAAAGTGAATGCACTAACTATTACAAAGCAGTGATTATACAAAATTTAATAAACCGTGCAAAATTTTCACAAAACGGAATTAAAAATTGAACAGCCTCTCATTAATAATGACTTTCCTAATTAGATTTATGATGGAGAAATAAGAAATATTAATTAAACCAAAAAGAACATACTAATTCTTCAAAAAACCCTGTACTTATGAACCTACTATACCTCAATTAAATATACTCTAACTACATACAAGATGAAAAATTCATAAAAAAAACTCATAATCTAATACATCCCCTACTGATCCCAGCAAAAAACAACAAAAAATATAAATAAAACAAATTATATTTTATACTAAATGTAATACAGCCAACTGCAGTAATTTTATACGAAGTGTAATACAACCAACTGTAGTAACTCTTCTCCGGCATAATCATCCGCAATAACTCTTCCCCGTTTTGCAAAAACTAACAATGTATATCAATTTAAATATCCTTTGAAAGATTGTATCTCTGACAAAAAGATAAATATATATGTTGGTTTTCACTATGACGACACTATCAAGAACGCTTACTTTACATATGTCTGATTCGAGTTCTATTGCATTTAAAACACTCTTGCTCATTTTCAAAGTTTTAGAGAAATATTATTCGACAATACAAGTAAATCCACAATGAAATAAAAATAAACTCCAGCGATCTATACAAGAAAATAAAACAAACACTAAAGAAAAATAATCATTACTATGATTATAGCAAGAATGTTTTAAAATGTCTATAAAAGCAAGTGTTTTAGGATGGTCAAATTGTAAAAAAAAAATTTAACAATTTTTTTTTTCGATAAATATCCTGGTTGAGCATTTTTAAACATTAATAAAGATAAATTTATACTAAATTACTTCACTTACATTTCCTTAAAGTAAATTTACTGTAACGAAGAGCGTGCATGCGCACTTACAAAAATATATCACAACTAACAATTACACTAATTTTTGTATTAGCAATTCACCCCTGAAGATGATCTTGGATGAAATAGAAAATACTTGGGAAAATAAGAAATATACCAAACCTACGTCTTATTCTTACTCAGTTTTGTAAAAGCACTAAGAAATTGATCCGAGAATTTGTGAGAATTAAAATGAATAGACATAATATAGCTGGATTATTAAGGCAAACATGTTTATATATATATATATATATATAAAGAAATATAGTCTTAAGATGTGCTATATTTATGGGATAAAGTGCTCAATATCAGAGATAGAGCGTGTGTAAATAAAAATGTGAACATAGACGTCAACAGTTAGAGGCGACAGTCTGTTTCATACTAGATGCAATCGTCAGGCCTGACGATTTCATCTAGCATGAAACAGACTGTCCCCTAAGTGTTGACGTCTATGTTCACTTGTTGAACGTCTATATATATATATATATATATATATATATATATATATATATATATATATATATATATATGAACTAGGTTAAAAGCCACCCTATTGGTCGGTATTTAAACTAGCTCCTCCGGAGGGCACTAGATTGGGCCTTCATCACAATAGTTAAAGAAGAGTCGATGCGATAGTGCACAATAAACTACAGAACTCAAAATGTATTGTTACATTTAAATATTGCATTAATATTTAATTGTACCTTTTAAAAGTGCTTCAATAATTCTTCTGCACCTATTTGATTTAAAGACGATTTGATGTACGTAGGTCCTTACAATTATTTTCATTTCATGGGTGACTTTTACTGAATTTCGCAATTAATTTCAATCTTTCCCAAATGTATTTACAAATTATAAAAATTGCTATCTTACAAAAACTCGTCGAAATAAATCACAAAAACAATCACAGTAATAAAAACTTCTTTCTTTCAAGACGTAGGCGATCATGGTTCTCCACCCCTCTCTATCCATTGCAGCTGACAACAAGTTCCTTCCCTCTGCTTCCTCCCCCAGACCACTTTCTGTCATCCACTTTCTTAAGTCAGCCAGGTATGTCACGCGTTGTTTTCCCTTGTCTCTCTTTCCCTCGATTCGACCCATGAGTATTGGTAATCCAAAATTTCAGGATGCGTTTCGTGATCAAGCCAGAAATGTTTTTAACTTGCTCACGGAGTCGGCCTGATTCTAAAATGGTATGATATATTCGTCCACAGCCTTCAGGAGGAATGTTGAAAAAGTCTGACATTCGCCTTATTATATTGATGTCTATATGCAAAAATACATGAAACAGACTGGATTTCTGAAAAATATTCACTTGTTAATCAAAGCGATACACACGTTTTATTCGTTTCCATTTTATCAACTTTCCGTTCGATTTGTTGCTTTGGGTCTGCGTTTTGCTTTTAAGCATTCACTTTTCTGGTTTTTTTTTCTTTTTCTTTTTTACGTCCTTTCGCTAACTTTTGTGTTTTTCTTCGGTCCACATTACCATTTTCATGCGAATGATTCACATGTCATTCCTTTTGTAGGCTATTTTATGACTTTATTTCGCGTTAATGATACCACAGTCTTCCACCCATTCATCCTTAGCGCCCAATGTTTTATGTGGTCTTTGCCGTTCTTTAATATGCATTGATTAATTAAAACAAATAGTGTCGATGTAATTACGATCCTTTCGTTAGCAAAACTATAGCAAGTAAACAAAACCGTCATCTTGGCATTTTTCATTATTCAGTTATTTGGAGAGATTGACTAAGAATTCTCACGATTGACTAGAATTCTGTTTCATTTGATTTTTCATATTATTCTTTCCCGGAATTCTTTTCTCGGTGTTCATCGTATTTTTTTTTTTGGTTTCTCACGTAATTGTATTTATATTTACCTTCCTTTTTCTTTCCTGCCTTCATTTTCCATTTCCTTTTTATTCACTCCATTTGTTTACTCTACTTGCTTGGTTATGTTCTTATTTATTTCTCAGAGAATTCGTTGCTTTTTATTCCTTCTTACGTTCTTATCTCATTTTTTTTTCTTTTCCTCTTCCTTGTCTCGTATGGCTTTATTCTTTCTCACTTTCAAAATGTTACTCTTTTCTTCTTTTTATTTCTTCACATCTTCTTCATTTCTTTTCTTCTTCCTTTTCTCCAACTCCTCTTATTTCTCTTCTTCTCTTCTTTACTTATTATTCGTTTTTCTTCTTCTCTTCTTTTTTCTGTTCCTCCATGTCTTTTTTCTTATTTTCATATCGCCTCTTTTATTCTTCTCTACTGCTTCTTCTTTTTCACTTCGTTAACTTCCTCTTCCTCCACCTATATTTATTAATTTTGAATCCTTTCATCCTTATCCCTTTTCCTCTCAATCAATTCTGACTCATGCTCTTCATCTACTGAATCTTTTCACAGAATTATTTCCATTTACGTATTTTTCTTCGCCAGTTCATCAACCTTCATCCGTTCTTTTGTGTAGGACATTTTTCAAAAAATTCAATATAACCCTCTCCGCGCTTGACAGATCAAAACGTACACCTTACAAACTCCGAACTATTAAGGAAAATGAAATAAGGCAAGTCGCCAAGTCTAGAAGACTCTGTTAACCCTCTTCAGTGCTTACATAAAAAAGCATTGCAGATAAATCAAGAAAATTATAGCATCAATAAATTCGAAGCGTTTAGTTTAATATCAAATCAATATGCGTAATAGATGGGCATACACAATCAACGTTATATATATATATATATATATATAAAAGACAGTTTTATGTCTATACGTTCATTTTAAAGATGCAAATATTGAAGTAAATGGTCTGTTTATAATAAACAGTATTAACAACATTTACCGACCTGAATGTCCGAAAAATTTTGAAAATATGCATCCTCCGACAGGAATCGAACCTGCATCCTACACTGAACCGTTATATAGCCTGAGATAGTTTATCGATTTAACCACAGAGGAACGTTTCGTTTATCAAGGTCGATTTTACTGTTTTCAAAACACAATTTTTCCATGATTTTCTCTCGTACATTCATATCTGCTCGATGCGTATCTAAATGTAAAAAAAAAATCAGGCCACACATTATGAAATAGACAAAGTCTGACCATTGTTTCAAGACAGGTTTATGTTTATACGTTCTTATATTTATAAGTGTAGGATACAGTTTCGATTCCTGTCGGAGGAAGCATATTTTCTAAGAAAATTTCTCTGACAGAAAATGTCGTTAATACTGTTTATTATAAACAGACGATTTACTTAAATATTTGTATATATAAAAAGAACGAATCAACATAAAAATGTCTTAAAATAATTTATCCATTTCCTAATATATATATATATATATATATATATATATATATATATACTAGCAACATGGCCCTCGGCGTTGCCTGTGCTTGATTCAAAAATCGTACGACTCAAACAGCAAATTTTTCCCACTTTGTACTGTTTTTTTTTGCATGCGAGCATGCTAGTTAACATTCGTGTCAGTCAGCTATAGGCCGTGTATTCGTTACACACACACACATCCTATATATATATATATATATATATATATATATATATATATATATATATATATATATTTGGTTGATAGATGTGAGTTTGTGACCTGGGTTTCACGCTTTAGCGATCGTCAGACAAACTGATTAATTAACAGGTTGTGGTTTTGTGTCTTTGCCCATGGTTCATTGTTGTGGAACAGCAGGGATTTGCGGCAATGCTTGATTATTTTTATATCACCGTCCGTGAGTTTTACATTTAGCTGTGCCAGTTGTATGGCTTCATTTAATATGCTTTCTGTAATGGAAGGATAAAAATCCACAATGTCAAATTGGATGAAAGTGGATTTGTTCTTGTTGTCTATTGATTTGAACCACTCTATGACGGCTTTGGTGTTCTTCCACTGGTTGAGACTTAACTGAAAAAAAAAAAAAAAAAAAAATTCATAATATGACATGGATACATTCACGAGACATTAACGAGACATTTCCGCCACACTTCCAATGTTTAAATTTCAACATACAAATGCGTATGTATAGACATAACACCACCCGTATACATACATGTGTCATAGCCGAAACTGTCTACATATGTTTTTATATATATGTATGAGTCCCGACGGACGACCAAGTATGTATATGTGTCTGCATACATCGCTGTTTGCGTTAGTACGATGAATGACAAAACGACAAAATTTCCCCCATCACTTTCACAATAACACCAAAACACGCAATCTACATAAACCCAGATTTTTTAAAAAATTAATCAGTTTGTCTGACGATCGCTAAAGCGTGAAACCCAGGGTCACAAACCACATCTATCCAACCAAATATGTTAGCTCTATCTCTGATATTGAGCGCTTTTAATAAAGTACCGCGTATATAATATATAAATAATTATATATATATATTTATTTATATTTATATACACTTTTATATATATATATATATATATATATATATATATATATATATATATATATATATATATATATATATATATATATATATATATATATATATATATATATTTATTTTTGCTGTGCGCCAACAGCTTAGGTTTTGAATCTGCGACTGAAGACAATTCAGCCGGGTTTCGACCCTATCTAGAGGCAGCTGGATATCTAGCCACACTGATGAGCTGAGATACAGCGAAAGAATGTCTCTGTGGATGGCAATATATATGCATGCGTGTGTATCTATTACTGTAAATGTTACATTAATTTCCCTTAGGCGTTTGAATGAGCCGTAAACTTTTGTTTTTATCTGTCCACTCGTATGACAGTGAGTGCTAGATGATCTCAAATATGAAGAGAGTACTTGAAGTAACAGAAATGTAGACCGAATATGTGAATAACGACCAAGTTTTGGAGAAAATGAAAACAAAAAGCCAGCTAAAACTTAAAGTCAGGAAGAGACCGTAACGGTTTCTATGACGCATATTGAGGAAGGACGGCTTGGAAAATCTGATAATCACGAGGTAGACTGATAACAAGAGGGACAGAGTAAAACATCACATAACATAATAATATTGTGCTTAGGAGAAATAACAAAAAAGGTACAAGGGAGAGGAAGTTATGGAAAGCCATGATCGTCTGTATCCTGAAGGAACACTGCGGACGAGGTGGAAGAAGACATCACTACATTTTTAGATAGAAAAATTAATGTTCACCAGCCTGCAAATCAAAACTTGTAAAGGAAAGGTTTTGTAACTGTCGAAAGGAATTGAATGTATATATTCCTTTTTAAATCAGCGACGCATTTTTCAAAGAAAAAATGCACCACATTTGACATATTATGATGAAACAATGCTCAAAGACACGATTTAAGAAATGCTCATGACTTGGCAGGAAATTTCGAATAAACCAAAAAATGGTTGTAGACACGAGTTACAGATGCACTCCTTACGCCCACGAATATATATATATATATATATATATATATATATATATATATATATATATATGTTAGAAAGATTCCTTACAAAAACTTACTGTATAAACGAAAATGATAATTGAAAAAAAAAGTTTAATATTTAATATAGTGATATTTATTTATAATGTATAGATTTTTACAGGGAAGAATTAAAATTTTGTTACATTTGGACTTCCAGTGATTTTTCTTAGAAATTAATTTGGTATTTTCCTTTTTTTTAAACATTTTTTTTATTTTAACCGGTTTCGCTTAGCTTTTCAAAAAGTTTTAACTGTTTCTAGCTCCACATGTTGATGCTTATGTCTTGAAGAAACGAAAAAAATGAAAATCAAGGGACTTAACTGGCTATAGATATGTCATTTATAGTAAGGAAAATTTGGTAGAATATATTTATGCACTGAATTAAGTATGGGTTTGAACTTGTTGAGGAAAAATATTTCCTTATTAATCCGCCTTTGCTCAATGATTCTGTAGTCACGCTGGTAGAATGGGAAGACACTAAAATTTGGCAGATCTTGTACTTCACATTCCTCTATATGTTGGCTAAAGGGTATTTTTCTGGTGTGGGGGTCCCTAATTTACTGGCGATGAACTATCATCCTTTGCTAGAGTGACTGACCAGTTTGGCCAATATAATTCTCGCGCCAACCTTTGCATGTAATTATGTTTATTAAATTCTCTAATCGCAAGAGAAAACATTTTGGATTTTGATCCGTCTTTGAACTTAAATTCATGACTCATGACATGTAGTTGCATACTCCACAAAGTGGTCGGTTGCATTTTTTTCATATGAGGGTCTTTAATTGTGTTCTGCAGTTTTGCACTGGTCAGTATCTTTTTCAGTGATTTAGGTTGTCGTTTACTTTTTATAAATGGATATTTTTGTAATCGGCGCAGAAATTATTTGGATTTTTAACACAGGCATTAGACATTAAGTTGAAGTATTTTTGTGCCTTTCATTTTCAATTTGACTTTATTTCCTGTTTCTCTTTTTTTATTTTCTACGTGTAGTTTTTAATTTTCAAGCCAATTTTAATTTTCTCCGGGATCGTCTTTCTTTTTAGTCATGTTTCTGTTCCCCACCCCTAAATTTAGTTTGCAAATTTTCTTTTTATTTTGTAAATAAGGCTTTATTAGCCAAGCGTATTTTTTCTTTCCCTCAATTTAATTGGAAAATAATTATTTTTTTTTTTTAAGTAAAGATTGTAACTTGGTTGTGAAGTTTTAAGTTTTATTTGTAAATTCTTTTTGTCCTTATTTTTGTCCATTTTTCTTAAGTTAATCTTTTCGTTTACGTCTCATTCGGTTGTTTTATATTCACGCTCCCTTCACCCTATTTTCATTTGTATTCTTATTTTTGTGTGATTTATTTTTTGGCAAATTAGAAGAAGTCGATCGAGCGCTTCCTCTTTCTCTCTTGTGTGTGTGGGTGGGGACGCAAGCTTCATGTCGACAGAGAAGTCTGTGCTCAACGTCCGTGCTATGGAAGGCGGGCATGCCGCACTTGGCGTGTCATAAATACGTATCGAAGCTGGCTTTCATACGCTGTGCATTGACAGGGGACTCAGTTTTGGCGAGGATGGTGAGGGCCGCTTTCCCTTTCTTTACTATAACTCCTTCCCTCTTTCGGTCTGAGCGCCTTCTTAAACCTCTGGATCAATCGGGTTTCGTCCTTGAGTTTCGAACGACTTTGAGGGTCGTTCCTCCGTCCAGTGATTTTCTCAGTCTAGGAAGGTCTTCTATTGGGAAATATTGGTGGGGGGTCTCAAAGTTCCCGGTTCGCGGTGGGCTCGGCTTTTCGGCGGACGAGTGGCGCTCGATTTAGTCTTGGGCGTCAGGGGCAGATTCCCTCAACAACTTTTTCGCTTACCTGGCGATTTGGTCGAAATAGGCTATTCCTCAACGACATGGCCTTCATATGGATTTTGGGGATTTGCCAATCTGTCAACTAATGTGACATTAGTTTTGTGGAACCCGCTTCGCAAGCTTTTTACTATTGTCCTCGGGCCCGACCCTATGGGGCCATGTTAGTGTGTTGATGGCTTGTATTGCTCCCGAAAAGCTTGTGCTCAATTATCGCACATATGCGTGTGACAATGTGTTGCAGCCATATTCTGCGTTGAACCGGATACTGTTTCTATCGCTGCTTTCCAAGTACCGAATTGTGATTTGGACGACGCGATTGGTGGTGACCGTTATTCTCATCAGGATCTAATCCGATTTTTTAAGATCACCTCAAGATGAAGATTAGAACTGATAGAAAGCGATTGGTATCGACAGATTTCAGTAAAAGGTCGGTGATTGAGGCAAACCTGGTTTGTGTGAAGTAGCCTTGATTTTCTTTTTTAGGTCTCCCCAAGACACATCAGCGTGGTTTCCTGTAGAATCCTAGCTTGGTTAGGGTAGACCCTATTTGTGTACAAAGTTAATGTAAGTGTCGTTCCTGGCCTGTTCCCGGCTTCTTCTTTGATTATGATTCAAGTAGAGATTCCCAATCTCTCCAGTTTGTTTTTGCTCTCTTCCCCCCCCCCATCTCGAATGGATCAACCATTTTTTCTTCCCTCATAGCGGTAGTTATTTTATCTTTCCCTCTTCCTTAGCAAGAGAGCCTCTTGATTTTGTCTGCGGACTGAATACAGCGGCTTCTTTTTATTCTTCTAAGAGTTTGATGGGCACAATTAATATAAGTTATCCTTAGATTTGTGTATTTGGCCAGATTATTTTTTTTTGCGGGGGGTCCCCACCTTACTGCGTATCATAAACGGATTTTTTATATATATAATTTTATGCTCATTAAATTTGAATGTCATGGAGTGTCTTGTAGATTCTATGAGAGTATCCGGTATTGGAGGATTGAATTAAGATCGATGAGTCCTTGTCATGAACGCGCAAATTATAATAAATAAATGGATCGTGAATCTGATTAGCTAAGTATAAGTGACGACCATCCTCAACCCATTCCCCCATTTACAGCCGTGTTACCAAATGATGTTATATGCAATGAATATCTTCTTCTCCCCACTCTCCTGTAATTTAAGGCACTTAAATAACAGCACATGGTTTCAGCGAGAACTTATACCACATAGTGTCCAAGAGAAAAGAAAATGTTACCATGACAAAAAATGGAACCTTTGAGGGTACCGTTACTAGGGGTACCAGCAATAAAAGCTCTTAACCTATTGAGGATAATTTTCCATAAAAAAAATAAAAAAAATGGAGACCACAGATATAGAAAATAATTTCCAGAACTTTTCAGGGGCATTGGTAGACTTCAGAATATATAAAGAAAATGTGTTTAAATGAGTTTGTGCAAGTAACGTCTATAGCAAATCTTCGACGCTTGCCACTTCCTATGAAGAAAAAAAAGTCGAAGAAGAGATACGGCGTTTAGAAAAAGAAAATATACGTCTGGTAAAAATACCAAAAAGTTCACGAGAATTCGTTGGAAAACCTCCTTCAACAAGGTTTGTTCTAATTAAGACACAGTGAAATTCAACGGTGAAATAGCTTCGACCTAAGGCGAAGGACTGAACAGCCATTATCAACAAAAGTTACCAACTCACAAACTTCCAATACACTGCAGCGTCAATCAAGACCTGTTTTGGATGTTAGTTACTTGAAGAAAGGGAATCCAGCTGAATTGTCAGGAGATTAAAACGAAACCCAATTAACTGAAATTGAAAAGCCGATTGACAATAGCCCATCCGCTCACACCAGATATTGTTGCCAGTTTCGACCTCCTGATAGACTTTCATACTGAAAGCGCTTTTTAAAAACAAACGGTAGACGAAGAGTAATCCACCTCCCTTGGCAAGAAATGGTATCGGCTATATTTCGCTATAAAACGAAGCATGAACGATGAGGGACAGATTTTAAATTTTACGCGTTAACGAGCTAAGACATTGAAAAATAAAAATAAAAATAATATTCATCTTCTCCTCCTCCACCTCCTGTAATTTAATAAGTAAGTTAGTAATTTAAAGTTAAGTAACAAAAAGAGTGAAAGGGTAAAAAAAAAAAATCAATTCTTTTTTTTTTTTTAAGGCTTATCTTCACTTTCGCTTTCGTCGCAATTGCAATTGATATCGTCGAATTAAACTGCAATTAAAACATAAGTAGGGTACGGTAAGTTGCTCCATATGTTTTTCTTTTTCTAGCACGCGTACTCTGATGTATTCGAAATAATACATAGTTCAGTTCCCTAATGTCTTTTAGGAGTGACTTTATGTGAAAGCATCATAATTAATAGTGATTTTTAAAAGAAAAGAAAAATTGCACGCAAAATAAATGTAAACAAACTACGGGATCGGTTGCGTATACAAAGAAAGATTATGCCGAATTAAGGTGTCGAATAAAGATAAAAAAAAATTTATTATTTCTAAATTCTTTTACGTATATAGATTGCTGAATGTAATGGTTGAAGGAACAATAGCCCTCGCCAGGAGTTAGCCTAAAATCCGCTCTATGTTAGTATATAATATTTCATATTGGGCACCTCGGGGTGGTGCAATGGTTAGCAAGCTTGTCTCCCTGGAATTGCGACTGAGTAGTGAGTTCGATCCTCACTGGGTGCCCCATACTTTCGGTCTTGTGCCACATCAGAGCTACGCTTGGAAAATCACTAGGGCACCTCGGCGTGGTGTAATGGTTAGCAAGCTTGTCTCGCTATTTACGACTAAAAAGTGAGTTCGATCCTCACTGGGTGCCCCATACTTTCGGCCTTGTGCCACATCTGAGCTACGCTTGGAAAATCACTATGGCACCTCGGCGTGGTGTAATGGTTAGCAAGCTTGTCTCGCTAGATCAGTTACGACTAAAAAGTGAGTTCGATCCTCACCAGTTACCACATACTTTCGGCCTTGTGCCACATCTAAGCTACGCTTAGAAAATAACTATAATATTTCATATTATATATACAATTAATGTTTTTATAGGCTAGTATATAATATTATAAATATATATAAAATAGAAACAGTTAATGTTGAAACTTCTTTCATCGTCTCTAACCTATATTAACGATCATGTATTTTGAAAGAACTAAGAGAAGATATTGTAGAATAAGTACCTCTTTTCAACCACCAACTCACAATGCAGCAACCTAAGAAGGTATACAGCATCAGTTTCCATGCTTTTATAAAATATTTATCAATAACGCATATGAGAAAAGATTATAATATATTGTAAAATTGTCAGATAGACAATGCTTTTAGCATTAATTATTCACTGACTTTTCAGCATGGTTTCCGTACAAAACTATTTTTTGTCTATTTAAATCTGTCATGTTTCTGTTATAGGAAGAAAGTGAAAAATATTAGTTTAAAGTTTTTAATTGTTACTTTGCTTTTAAAGCAAAATTCTGCCTGCAATATTCAGCCTCATTCGGGTTAATAGGGAAAAGTTTATAAGTGTTCTTTATTAACGGATATTAACAATATTATACAGACAGGAAAATATTTACTTGTCTATTTAAAATACTGTTAGTGTATACACGAGGCGTAATTCCGCGGTTACATTTGCATTCTTTAATACATGGTTCATAATATCTATCATAACAACTGCAAAACTAAAGAAACATTTCGCTTTATTGTGCATGTTTTCGCGTGATCTTACATATTCATCAGTGGCATCTCTAGCCATATTTATGCACGTGATCGCTAACTTATAACGTGAGCTATATGCATGTTAAAAATGTATGGGTGGCTTAATAAGAAAGCACTCTAATTTAGCAACAAATAATTATTTCTTTCAAAATTATTTCAGTACTTTTAATTCAGTGTTGAATATTAATTACAGATAAAGCAACACACCGTGAAAATTTCAGATCAAATTTCAACTAAAATCTCCGTGCTATACAACAAATTTTTATTTACCAAACCTTATTTGTTGGAATAGAATACTCGACTAATTGCAGGCCATTAACTGAAAAAAATATTTTGCATTTTGATTATTATTTTGTGCAATATATTTCGAATATCATATAAAAATGAAGGTTTTACTATTAAAATATCAGTATTTCTCTCATATGAATCAATCCTATGTAAATTAATCATCAAGAACATTGCTGACTTTAAAAATCAGATTTGAAATTCATTTTGCTCTTAGTTCAATATTCTGTCAAAATGTTTTGGGAAAATTCCACAGGGAGAATCAAGCTGCTAGATCAACTACAATGTAGACATTGAACACTTGAGATCAAAAGTTTACAACTTACAAAATTGTTTCATGTCAACGGTCACATCAGTCTGTTGGATAAAATATTTCAAGTTTCACTCATAAACAATATTTTATCATGGCTGACAAAATATTTGTATTTAAATCACTATAGTCCAAAGATAGATGCTGGATATTTGGTCAAGTAATTAGTTTACCGTCTAACTTATGTTTGCATCTTTGCCTATAGAACAATTTAGAAAATAAAGAACAATAATTTCTGATGTATAACATATATTTAAAAAAAAAAAGCTTGTACTAAAAATCATGGTATATATTTTATGATTTGATACATTAGCATTAGATTTTTAACGTTAGATTCTTTGTTGTCAGTCCACTGTAAATATATCGGAAGATTCTGAAATCCTCATGTCTAATATGTTTTGGAATAACTTTATATTCTGAAGTTAGCGCCTCGCACTATATCGACGATATTCAACGTCTATTAACTTGAGCCAAATCTATATGGCCGACGGTTTCGTGTTCGATGTCGCAACAAGATGGTTTCCAAATACGAGTGTTAACTAAAGCATCTTGCAACTTGTGTGTAGGTATTTATACGCCGTCCCACGGCGACGAGATGTGAGACATATCCGGATTTAATGTGGTGTACCTGGGCCAGGTCCCAGACTTCCCATCACCCGCATCCGATGGTTGTGCTAGCATGAAAATGAATACCGTTCTTCCTTCTCTAGTGCAATGCGGATGGTGCTGCCGCGGGCAGATATTCTCCAGGATCGGGCACCTCTCTGTATTTATTCGCCAGCCGCGGACAGAGAGACAACTGAGTTGCAAACTACCCGAAGACAGAGGCGTATTTGGGAGATGAATACGTAACCCGACATATGCCAGGTAACCTAGACTTTGAAGTACCGATTTTATACACTAGCTTGCTTTTTCATGGTTGGCGAGAAGGAATGTAAGTCTTTCCTACTCAAGCATATTTCTAGAAAATAAAACCATCTTTTACGTCTTACAGGCTTCTCCCTAGCGGTCTTTATTTCTTCATTTTAAATCTGTGGATAAATATTTAGAGCGATGGCAAATGCTATTGAAACCACACACATCATTTTGGTCAATCGAACGTATGTATTAGAAGGGAATTTCATGTTGATACACTCAATATCTCTATAAATTACCTTTACGGTATTTGACGATACAGGTGCAATGGGTAACTTGTCGCCATTTTATATTTTTAATTTCGTGCATGCGCCTTGTTTGTTATTCATCTGTCGACTGCACAATATAGTAGGGTCAGTTGGGCACCGTCTGTGAGGAAAACAGGACTATGACGCAATTCACTCCGCCATAAATTTGAAAACAGTATCGCCGAAATCACTAATACGGTAATTTCAGAAAGTTTCGGAGTCAATCTGAGGACATGCAAAAGATTCGGAAAGAAGTGGATGGGTCTGATGGTGCTTACGAAGGTATTTGAAGTAATCACTGGTGTTTGCGATGTTCTGTCTCCATTCATCTTCCCACAGGGCTTCGGACTCAGGTCTTTCATCAATTGCTATGAGAAGGTAGCGCTGCCCTAAATCAAGAGGATAGCTGTCGGATGGCCTTATATGTATAAACAGATTTTTAACCATGTAATACAAGCAGGACAAAGAAATAATGGCTGTCAGCCAATTTCTACGATCACATCATCCCTTATACCTGGCTGTCTCACTCGTCAGACTGCAACACTGATTATGATGCGTGGGGCGCTGTTGAGCAAGACACCAACAAAACTCTTGATGAACTGAAGGCAAAGATTATGGCAGCATTCACCAAGTTATACACGAAGACCGCCCAGAAAATAAGCAGGACCATTCTGGAGTTCGTGGTTGTAGCCAATGTTGATTTTTAAATTTGCTCTTTAATATGTCTGTTATTTTCATTTTTGCGTAATTTAGACGACAATTTATCCCTCAATCGCTGAATAATGAAATCAGTTAAAGGGTTAATATTTGAATAGATAATTTTCTTCTTTTTGGACTGGTGATTATTACCACGTTTCGAGTGAAGATTTGTCCCTCTATTTTTTCTCAGGATGTGCATCGTATTGTAATCCTTAGAGGATTGGAACGAAAAATTGAAATCCAGCCATGTCCTGTAGATTAACTTTTGGCCAAATACCCTTGCTAAAGGACTGAATCAATCGTTTCAATTGACCACTTGCCACATGTTTAAAGCCCGAGTAGACTGGGCATTATAACCGTGTTTTGCAACCGAGCCCGGAGAAGGAAATACACAAAAATCAGCCACTAGAAACTATCTAAATAGTCAGGCATGCTGTTCAGTTAGCATGTCTGTTGGACAAAAACTCGATCGATTTCCCCAATTATGAATAATTCTAATGCATCTGTAATGTCTTCTTAAACATATGCCAAGCAAATTTCAACAGTTATATATTAATAGACAGACGCTTAATTTTGTAATTTTATTTAAAATCTCGATTCATACATGAATACATTTGAAGCTTTTACCTTCAAAAATGTTTTATTTTGAAACATTCCACGTTTCAAAATTAAACATTCTGAAATGGACAGGTTATTAATTTCGGCGGATGCTGTTTCCAAATTTACAGCGAATCGAATTGTGTCCTGGTGCTCTTTTCCTCATAGACGGTGCCCAACTAAGCCTACTCTATTGTGCAGTTGATAGATGAATAAAAAAAAAAACGCGCATGCACGAAATTAAAATATATCATGGCGACAATTTACCCATTGCACCCTGTATCGTGAAATATAATTTTTTAGGTAATTTATAGAGATATTGAGTGTATCAACATAAAATTCCCTTTTAATACATACGTTTGGCTGAGCAAATAAATGTATGCGGATTCGGAAGTATTTGCCATCGCTCTAAATATTTACCCAAAGATTTAAAATGAAGAAATAAAGACTGCTAGAGAGAAGCCGGGAGGACGTAAAGATGGTTTTATTTTCTAGAAACATGTTAAATGAAAAGATTTAAGATAAACATTTAATATTTTTATTTTGGATTTATGACATTCATTTTTCACTTATATTTTGTATATCATCATTTGATACATTAAGCTTAGAATATATACAGGGGTTGGACAAAATAATTGAAATAGTTGCAAAATCCACTCCTATATTTCAAAGACCTATTATATTAAGAACTTTAACTAAAACTTCGTAATTGGAGGTTATGTCTATTGTAAATGCATTTATTTATCTAATTTACTGTCTTTGTCTTATTTATAACAGCTGTCATTTCAAGAACACTGATGATGCAATTCGAGAATCAGGGCAAAACCTCTAGCAACCGTAGCAATTCGGGCTGGAATTGCAAACTGACTGACAGGGACTGATGTGCATTGAAACGCAATATGGCAAGAAATCATCGGAAAAATGCGGCCAAAGTGACTGTTCACCGTGAGCTCCATAAGGCTGCGTATCATGGAAGAGCCTCTTTGAGGAAACCGCTTCTCTCCACTCACAACATTCATAACAGGTTGAAGTGGTGCAGTGATCACAATGCCTGGTCTGCAGACCAATGGAAGCAAGTCATATTCTCAAACAAGTCCAGTTTTTCTCTTTTCCCAACTTCAGGGCGAGTTTTATGTGTGGAGGCATCCCAAAGAAGCTTACAACCCTGACTGCCTTCTTCCAACAGTGAAGCATGGAGGTGGATCAGTGATAGCTTGGGCCGCCATATCATGGAAATGTCTCAGTCCAATAGTTCCCCTGCATGGTAGAATCAATAGCAAAGATTACCTGAACATTTTGGGAGATCATGTTCATCCAATGGCCAAGACTTTATTCCCTGATGGTGACTGCATCTTCCAAGACGATAATGCTTCAATACATATCGCTCGAGTGGTTAAGAATTGGTATGAAGAGCATGAAAGTGAGCTAGAACATATGGAGAGTCTTCCCCAATCTCAAGATATCAATATTATTGAACATTTGTGGTGCCTTTTGGAGCAAAAAGTTAGGAGCCGCTATCCTCCACCGTTGTGTCGAACTGAAGAAGGTTTTAATGAAAGAATGACTGAAAATTCCTCTGGATGAAGTCAAGAATCTGTATGATTCAATTTCTAGACGTATTAAAGCTGCCTGTGAGGCTAAAGGAGGAACAACTCCATATTAAATAAATTTCCTTTGAATTTAACAAGTGTTACAATTATTTTGTCCAACCCCTGTAAGTGGACCTTTTTTGTAGCTAGTGTTGGCTTATTAATAATACCTATATTAATCCTACAAAACGTTCTCAGATCTTTCCAAAATCTTACATTATGCCGTAATAAAAATATATTTTCCAGCTATGTGTTTAGCTTCAAAACGAGCGTTTATATAAGTCTTGAAGGAAGCTAATAGTTTTCACAATCATGCATGTAGATTTCTCGGCTTGTTTATGCATTTCAACATCACACGACCTTTGTGGGTTAATTTGTTTGACACTTAGGTGAAGAAACGAATCGTCAATGCTGCGCCCGAGTGAACAAAAATGATTTCGGTTTTAAAAGGATAAATGTGGCTGATGTCCAGGAATTTATCCTGACTTAAACAACACCGAGATTTTAGCTTTCAGGAAGAGATGTTTTAATAATGTTCTCTTAAAATGATACAAAAAAGTGCATAATACGTTTGGACCTAATCAGTCAATTTTGGAGAAATTAAACAGCGAAACACTTATGGTCAGAAAACCGCTCCATTCGTTTAAAACTTGTTTAAAATTTAATTTCTTTCCTGTTGATTGTATGAAATCGACTTCAATTTCGAGATAATTTTGATAAAAAAGTTAAATATATACGTTTTAAATTGTTAAAAAAAATTAATGTATTTATGTTTAAGCTAGTATTTGTATTACTTCAAAAGATACTACGGCAGACACTTCGTATTTGAAATAGAAACTGAACAGATGTGAAACTTTCTAGAAAATATTCTGAGTGAAATGTTTATATGGAAAATACAATCTTTCTTGCTGCTAAGTTAACCGTGGCCGAGACGTAAAATACTTTGAATCAAACGATGATTTCGTCTACAATGTAGGAGGGAGATTAGATGTCTAATGGGAAACGTATTTTCTTTATTAAAATTTCTCGAAGGCACAGTTCTATAAACGTAATACAAGAGCATATCAGTGAAAAAGTGTTATTAAATATTTTATGACATCTCATTCGCAACTGGTTTCATTTTGATCTTTGCCGTGTCCCCAATCAATGGGGTCTGAATTTATTTATTTTTTATTATTAAAGATAGAACTATAGGGTAGATTAAATTAGCTTGTCAGGTCATTACATCTGGAATGGGTTCAGACATGACAGCATATGCTTGTGTCCATTTGAGGTTATGTTTGCAGTGCCATTCTTGCGTCATTAAGAACATTGAAATAAAACCTATTTTTAAAATTAGAGAATACATTTAGACAACGATCATCTGCTATTTAGCAGGAAGGGAATAAATTCTGCCTCTCGAGAAATGAATTTAAGGTGAAAAATTCTGACAATCCAATTTTTTTTTTCGACAGGACGTTGCTCATAGGATGAGAATGAACGCTAATCGAACAGGGTGAATGGGATATACGGTCGGTGTACAGAAACGTCCCTATCGAGCCCGACCGTTTCAGACTGCCTTTATCAATCCGCGATCTTCTGTGGTTTTTGTTGACGTACAGGTGCCACTTCTTGATTCCAATCGAAATGCACGTTATACAATCATGCGATGGTCGTAGCGCTACGAATCAGCCATATTGGTACGTCGCTGACAGTCGAAATCAAGTCTTAGCGTCTTGTTTTTACACTGCAAAAAGAATTGTTCAAAAAATATTTTTCATTACCCCCATTTACTAATAAAAATCCAGTCATAACAGGCAAACTAATACATGATATTCAATGAAGAAGATTGATATACAACAAGTTAATTAAAATGAATCAGTTCCACTCTGAAGTTTTGAGATGAGAAGATTTACAGCAGGACTAATATCATCATCTTTGTATTTCTTACAACGTTTCTATCGTGTCAAGCGTAACATGGTGGGGAACATGCTCTCGCTTGCAGTTATGATAAAGATTATAAATCTGTAATCAACCGAGACTTAAAAGTAAGGCAAGAGAAACGCGTAAAAAATTATTACGATAGGGGTGAGTTTTTTTAAATGAAGCATGGTTGATCATGTCTAAAGGGTAAAGGCTACTCAGCAAACTCTGCAGAATGAAAATAAGGTAACAGACAAAAACACTGGAGAATCAGACTTTTGAAGTCATTAGTTACATATGCATGTCAATGTCGGTACTGTCCCGTAGCCTAATGTGAATATAGATATCATGTAGAAGCCTTTCATCGGAAAAGAACATCATGCCCCAGAAATCTAAGCAACTTATAACATTAGAGCAGTCCTGGGCAAACTGCGGTCTGTTTAGTCTTTCCAAATGCCACGTTTAATTTCATAAGCAAAATAACGTTTCTTAAAATTTGAATTTGATTTGTTCTCATTTGTTCACGCGCACATTCTCTCAGACATAACCACCTACATATATAATGATTAAGAACAATGTTTGCTGAATTTTGTAAATTTCGAGGAAACTAACTTTGTCAAAATTTTAAACCAATGGCGATTTTCCCTACGGAAGTTCATACGTGCAAACATATTTTGCTTTTGAAACGTTCATAAGAATTTTTTTTCTCTAAAGAAGAAATGTTTTCATTTTCAAATAAATAAATTAGAAAATATCACACATATTTATATGTTTTAAGGCCAGTCATCAGTGATATTATTATTTAAATTTTTTAATTCCAAAAACAATCTCGTCCTAGGTATGACGATAAACTACATCCGCGTCCTGGGTAAGAGGATAAACTACATCCAACAGCAAGGAATCTGATCATGAGGTTTTGAGGAGCGTGGAACAGCCTCTTAATTGCTGGCATTCCCAGGTCCCCCCTGACCCTGGGTGGTAGCACCTGTTAAGGTCCCAGCTATGGCCAAATAGTTGACACCCAAACTTGTATAAAAATAGGTTTTAATACCAGAAATACTTTGTAATAAACAAGATATTACAAGCAATAATTTTTGAAGGAAAATTATTATCAGCAATACTTTAAAAAAAAAAAACTACCAGCAATACAAACAGCTATACATTCTTTAAAAAAATATGACCAGCAATAGATTTCTTCAAGGAAAAATATTCACAGAAATAGATTTTTGAAGAAAAACATTACCAGCAATAAAAATTTTGTCGATATTAAATAATCCATTGAGGTTGATATGCCGTAAAACAAACCAAACCAATCTTTTTCTAAATTATAAGACTATCTTACGATTTCTTTCGCATATGATCTTCTTTAGTAAACATTGCTGAGGTACATACTATGAAAATTTACCTTGAATATTTTTAGTAGTGCGACCCACATTGTGATGTGACCCATTACTCGAAAACGGTTGCCTATGCCTGCTTTAAATTAGTGCAAAAAAAAAATCTTCAGTGGTCAAAAAAAGAGAATATAAAAATAAAACAAATTTGTAGTGAAAAGAGCCTAGCATGACGACAAGACATCAGTTTTACGTGCATTCGGCTTTGTCTCATGGGAAAATGGCTGACAAAATTAATACGTTCACCAGTGAATATTGCGGCCTAGTGATTTTAAGTTCAATCGCAAGTATATATATATATATATAGTACGGACATGCTCACTTTAGACGGGACTATAAATAGCTGATCAGAATTAATCGTTATTATATTTACTTTTCTAGAAATTCGGTATTTGTAAGTTTCTACAGTCTTATATCTCTGATGGTGGGTATTAAGGGGTTAAATTTCATAATTTGGAAATTGAATTTGAAGAAGTGAGTAAATATCATTGAAATGCTACAAAGAATGAAAGAAAGTGAAATTCCAAGTACTTTTGTGTAAGTGTGTGGCTCATGCAGGCTGATCTCGGGATAATTTTGAATTGGAAAAAGTCCGTAGTCAAAAGTAATCAAAGTTATTTTGTTTTATTTGTTTTTACCATTCAGCCCAAATTTAACGGCACGTCATATAATCAATTAAAGCCTCATTACATGTGTCAGTCTATTTAATTGAAAATGGTTCTAAGTAGAAATAATACAAACGTATCCATTTCTGTAAACGTACCGTCATAAATAAAAAAAATGGAAGCAATGAAAAGACTGGACAAAAGAACACATGCAATTACAAAAACAGGAAAAGCGATGCTTATTTACGGAAGCATAATTGAATTATGTTAATTCAATTCGGCGTACCAAAAGACTAGTCAGTACAAAAACGATCCAATATATAAAATGAAAAGAGTAAAATTCGCTGATGAGAAAATCTAATGCTTGTGTTTGCATTAAAAGCGACGGTGTAATAAATTTGATCAAAATAGATGAAAAAACTAAAGAGCGAAATATACATTATATTCTTCTTGTCCCAACGATTACCAGCTATTACAGGTCAAATATGGCAACATTGCGAAGTACTTTGGCATACACTGTGTGCAATGAATATGTTTCATATTA
This sequence comes from Acanthosepion pharaonis, assembly GCA_903632075.3. Taxonomy (NCBI): domain Eukaryota; kingdom Metazoa; phylum Mollusca; class Cephalopoda; order Sepiida; family Sepiidae; genus Acanthosepion; species Acanthosepion pharaonis. Next base: position 961,890 of record CAHIKZ030000414.1, read on the forward strand.
ATGAATACATTGAGAACGTTTCAATAATGATCGGTTCATTGTGCTGCTTTTAGCATAATCGAAGCAATAGTGTTGAATGCTCGTCTATATAACAGAATGTTAAATGATTTTCAGGAGTTTCCGATTTAGTATCAAGAGGAATAGGTTAATCTTCCTGATGAGAAATATTTAATTTGTATTACGCCATATCATCATTACACTGGCGACTGTACTTTGCTCTAATATGGTCCTTAATTTGTATTAATCATAACTATAATATCCTTAAGTGTGTAAATTTAATTAGTATATGATTTATTACCTCAATCAGCATGCTAACCTTTGATAAACTGTACGATTTCAGGCGTTGAACAAACAGACAATTTTCGTATGTCTGTGAAAAAAATTCGATATGCTTTGAATCAAATCATTAGTTGTATATAGAGAATAAATAATGATATAAAAAAACAGATTGAAACGTTCGTTTGTGAGTGTTGATAATATTGATAGGAAAGACAGAAATGCTAATGACGATAAATGAAAGACAAAAATGTTAATGACGATAAATGTCCATCTAAAGTTAGAGATTATTTTCGTTTGCGGCTTTATGTAGTGCGTTTTCAATTTAGTATCTTAAGAAAATTAGTTTAATAACTAAACACACATAGTCATAAACTTAGCTAACTTCTTCCATTTAACTTTGAGATGAGTTTGTCCGCCGTGTTGAACTGAACTGTAGTTTATACCAATTATGGCTATAATATCGTAGTCAATGTAAATTTAATTACTGTAAAGTTTATAGCGCTTATCTTCTGCTAGACGTTGCTGTGCTGACAGTTTCTGGCGGTATTTGCCTTCTTCTGCTGGCTCTGGTTAATCATCTCTTAATTTTCGACGGAACCGTTTATTCGATTTACGAAAATTGATTATTTTTCGGTTTGCCATGCTTACCGGATTTTTAATCTTCACTGAATGAGTATGTGTGGTTTTTCATCTACACCAGACCAGGGATTGAACTCAAAACTGCCAGGGGATCAGACATGTTTTACAGAACTCTTTAATCTATTAGGCAATGTGCCTCTTGAGCAGTGCTGAAAGCGGCGTACTCGGTTCATCTGGAGAAAAGAACAGGCTGCCTAAACGTGAATAGTATCGGTCAGTATTAGGCGATGGGAAATATCTCCGATGTATGCTAGACATAATAAGAACGATCAAACTCCCTAGGGAGTTTTTTATGGGCTACGTTCTTTCAGGGAGTCTTGTTTTGCTGCAAGTAACCTTTGATATTTTTATATCATAATTTGATCTTGTTCTGATAACCATATACAAACAAATTAAATAGGATGCTGGTTGTTTTCAATTAAATATATCTTTTTTCTCATTAAATGACCCATAAAAGTTAGCTGTCATTTGCTTAATGCGTGTAACAAGTTCCACGAATCGCTTCTCTAATACTTTTTCCATCTGTCCATTATATACATAGAACTTTGTCGGTAGAACCACATCTCTGTCACTTCCTCCTCTCAGCTATTCTAACGTAAATTATGTATATTTAGCGCTTTTTTTCTTCTAATAATTAATTTATTCAGAGGCGTAGTACAATTGAATCTAAATCTGCTCATGTACTGTGGGAATATAAATCCGATAGCATGCATGCTTTTCCTGAATGGTTATGGATACGTCTACAGAAAGAATATTTTAGAATAATTATAGCGAAAACATTAAATATTTTTCAGCAACTCTAGGTTGTTCATTTGCTTTACGAACCATTGTCCTATTGTATTCTACAGCTTGTTCCTAAAGTCTGGACACACAGGCATGAATGCATATTTTCAAGAAAAGAAATTTTCAACATTTCATTGAATTGGAACATTAACAAATAATATCTTTAATAATATTTCTATCATCTGTGATGCAACCATTGATGCGCATTGCAAGATAAATCATAACTCGATATAATAGCTGCAAATTGTAGTCAATTTTAGCACATTCACACTTTATACCTTCCATCAAGTGTGGTGCATCTGTGATTTTCATTAAATACATATTCTGATTTAGAATGCTCCCCACCAAATAAAAATCACTTCTTTCTTCTTTCGACAAAAGCATGTTTAATCTGTGGAGGTAAAAATATTTAGTTAATGAGATTTCGTATGTGCACATACTTTAGGGAAACCCTGTATATCTTGAACCATGAAAGATATGAAGTTTTTCTTTTCATATGTCCCATCAGTGATGTTATGTATGTTTCCAGCAACCCATTAGGCCTAGAGAAGCAGCACCTTTATTGCCGCCTTTGCAGAATTCGTGTGTCTCGGCTCAAATAGCCCGACGTCGCCCAACGCTTTTCATGTTGACTTTGAATTCATAGTTTTCCTTCTCCTAGACTGGTTGCCGCCTCAAGGCAATATAGAACTTAACCCATAGTTGAATGAAGATGGATCGGTGCCTGTCCATTAGCGCGATGTGGTCGAAAGAGAATCGAGCAGCAATTGAACTCGACACGCCTCCACAGTGATATTACTAACTAGTTAAACATCTAGTCTCAGATCAATCATCGGTAGGCGTTTTAAAAGACTGTGCGATAAAAAAAATCTATGTGACGTTAAAACATTGCGTGACAGCAGATGGAATTCTGGTGCCATGAATGGCAAATGAGACAGTCACACATTTTTTTGCCGAGTCAAATATCAGAGATATTTGTAAAAATATTCGGTGTTATCCGACTGACAAACAAAAACAGACAAATCGACCGAAGGCGAGAATCACATAACATATAAATTTCACCAATTTAGATGGTTGCTATATGGTTTGATGCAGATCATAATTCTAAATAGAGAAACGGTAAGGATACATAAACAGAGATGGAAGCGTTCCTATGTGTTAACTATGATTATAATGTTCGGAAAGGCAAGGTTATGGAGGATGGATCCCCAGAAAAAAATAGAGACTCTCTTTATTTCTATATATAATGTGTTTGTAAATTACAATGATAAAATAAAAGGTGTTCCAATATCTTGGGTCGATTTTAAATGTTGAGATTAAAATATTGAATTAACAATCAAACAATGTGTTAAAGTTTCAAGTTTGCAATTGGGAAACTTCATCGTAAATTAACACAAACTTGGTCGGTGGCAGATGTGAAAACACAATTACCTACTCGTGTACGCCGTTCAGCTGAAAAAATTGCTGCAGGGCACGAGAATGTGACCAAAACTCCAGACACCTCTATTCGTCATCGCGAGCAGGAATTGAACTTCTCCACAACGACGTTACATCGTTTTTGTAATTGCACTCTCTGTTGGTCGATTAGGTTGACCAAAGAAAATCGAGAAGTGCGCGAAATGCATTTCTCTTTGAATGTTAATTTTCGTAATACGCTTTGATAACTTCAACACGTTGTTTAATTGTTAATACTTCCATGGTTCAAACGGCCAAAGACTTAAGTTGTTAAATCTGAAAGAAAAAGAAAAAAAATCATTAGAAACTTAAAATTAATTCATCTTTTAAATCGATCCAAGTTATTGGAACACACTATATAATCGCTAGGCACACAATTAAACTGTACTTATTTTATATCGATACTTTTACTCACCTGAATCTCACCTAATGCAATATCCTGTGTGTTACTCAATATAGATGGTTGCAGTAAAAATGGCAATGGCGAATGAGTTCCGGGATACGAAGGGAAGAGACGATGTTAGAAAATGAAAATTGAAAAGGTAGGATGACGGCTGAGCCTTGAACTGAAGAGATAAACATTGAAAACGTCTTACCTCCGGCAATTTTAAAAGCAATGTTCATGTCAGATAAATCGTGTATATCAACACCGGGGTGGGGGGCACCTCGTCGTGGTGTAATGGTTAGTAAGCTTGTCTCGCCTAAACAGTTACGAGTGAATAGTGAGATCGATCCTCATTGGGTGCTCCATGCTTTTTGCCTTGTGCCACATCTAAGCTACGCTTTAAAACTCACTTAGCGCGTAAATCCCTCCTTGGGGGGATTTCGCATTATTTATCATCTCTCAGTTGCGTCTATGTCCTTGGACAGAGTGCGCTCAGGGCCTTCTCTTTCAAAGGACAGAGGGGCAGCTGAGGAAAATTATACTGAAGAGGTGCCCAGCCCTGGAGAACAGCTGCCCGACGCTGCGCCTTCCCATTGCATCAGAGGGAGGAATTGGTGCTAGCACCGAGGCCAGCGCAACTGACGGTTGCGGGGGCTGAGGGGAATTTTTGACCCTGCCCGGTTGCACGCGCTCGGGTCACCGCATTAATTCGACCTTGTGTCACATCTCATTCTCGAGTAATGAGTAAATACCGCATATCAACACAGGTTTTATTTTTACTACACCAGAAGTGTTGACTAATGCTTTGAACACTTGTTACGAAACCAAAGATAATTTTAAAGTTGTTTGATTTGACTAAGTGAAGAAAACTTCTCGTGATGAAGCCACGCCCATTATGGGAAATTGCAGCCAATACATTTGACTTCAGTTTTATTTGTATTAAAGTAGCTGAGATGCAAGACTAGAAAATAATTGGCATGCAATTTAACACTTCTCTTCAGGAAGACATAGATTCATATCTTTCCCTGCCCTAGTCAGTTTGCTTTACAATATGCCAACTGTATCTTCTGATCATGATTGAGGAATATCAAACAACTGGGGTGCTAACAAGCACAGTCTGACAGATAAACGATCCAATCTATCCCCGAATAAAGAAAATACCAACGACCGAAAAGAAAAGAAAAAAAAAGATTAATTTTGACATTAAATAATTCAACAAGATTTGAATCGTTGAAATCTAAACGAATCCAACACTTGTGCTTGCTGCATTTTGATTTCGACTGTTCTATAATATTCCATTTAATAACCTCTTTTCATTTAGAGAGTTTGAATTCAATTTTCACTTCCACTTGTTTCAATGATCTTTTATGAACCTTTAATAATTCTCTTTTTACTAATATAATGCTTACAGTTACAGAGAATCCAAAATAATATATTTACTTCAGAATTATGCAAACACTTGTCGCGACTAAGAGATCGCTACTTTCAATGTTGTATTCTCGTTTTCCAATATTGTTTTATAACGATATCATTCTACGTTGTGTAGGTATGCGTTTCTAAGCTTGTGAAAGATGTAACTGCCGAGTTGGATCCCGATTTCGGTTCCAATTACGTTCAAATCGCACTAATGACCTTTGGAAAAGCATTAATGGACTTTTTCATTCTCTTAAGAATGGAGGTGACCGTTAGTGGTAGCACCAGTTAGGTTCACATTTATATGCAACTAGTTTGCCTCTAAGATGTGGTCAAAACACTATGAAAGTATAAAAATAGTTTTTTTATAGTAAAATTACCAGCAATACATTTTTGTTTTTCCGCGATCTTTTACGAAGCTTAAGAATTATTTTACTAATATAATGCTTACAGTTACAAAGAATCTAAAGTAATATATCTATCTCAGAAGTATGGGGACGCTTGTCGCGAGTAATAGACCGTGTTTTAAATATTAACCACTACTTTCAATGTTTTCGTCTCGTTTACCAATATTCTTTTGCAAAGACGTCATTCTATATTGTGTAGGTAGGCGTGTTTAACCTTATGTTAAAGATGTAATTGCCAAATTGAATCTTCATTTCTGCTTCAAATACCTGAGTTCAAACTGCACTAATGAATTTGGAAAAACATTAATGGACTTAACATTTACTCAATAATGGAGGTGACAAGAGGTGGATAGCACTTGTTAGGGTCTCAGCTATTGACAACTAGTTAACCTCTGAACTAGATCAAAATATTAGGAAAATAAAAAATAGATTTTTATAGTAAAAATACAAGTAATAATTATTTGGAAAAATATATATTCCAGTTTGCATTTAAAAAATATTACTGCAATTTATTTGATTCTCGATAAAAATGCGTCAATCAAACCTGGTCTACAAACTGATTTCTTACAAAATACATTCTATTCATATGAATCCATCCAAAAAATCTTATCAGCATTAAATAACCCATTGAGGTTCATATGCCGTAAAATAAAACAAACCAATCAAGAATGGGGTATCTAGCCACCCTCCAGGAGGGTTGCATGTGGCACAAGGCCGAGTTTAACGTGGGTTTCCCAAGCCTGTAGGCTCGACCAAAAGGTGCCCATGGAACCTGTATAAACGGGATAGGGTTGGTCAACCTCCCCGAACGAGACTCTCGCCCTTCGGCGGAGCCTCGTCCGAGTTCCTCTGCTCGGAGGCAGAGAGTGCGACCGTCAAGTCGAGAAGCTCGGCTTGATTCAGTCAAGAATGGGGTAAAACGTAGAATAATCTGGACCGTTTAAACCGTTGCCAAACTGTCAAAGAGAAGGGGTTCTTTGAATTCACAAAATTTACTACATTTCGGCCATTCCCATACATGGGGAAATTCATGGGTATTAAACTCTGAGAGCAAATCTGGAGGTGGAATTACCAAGTCAATCCAACGCTATTTTTAGCAGCGTTTGTGGCAAAGCTGGAACCATACTGTACTTATCTGTGATGTATAGAGAAAATACTTGTTATGTGAAGAAATGTCTGGCTTTCATGTATCTTTTAAAAGCATGCAGGATTTGCAAGCACTGATCGATTGTTTCTTGAAATTTTTATTCGCACCGTTGCAAGTTCCTGATACTTATCGAATTTGTCAAGTGTCCCAACAAATTGAAGTTACGATAAAGGCTTTCCAAAACGGAAGCAATGATCTGGAATTGGAATGAAATCAGCGATGACACATAACCTAAATCCATAATAACATTTAAAGATATAGTAGAAAAAGTAATTGAAAATAGACTAGAAGTAGTTTCTCGGTCAACACCACAAATTACTACAAACTCAAAACATAAAACTGAACACTCGAGTCAGGTACTTAAATAACTTCACAGATCGTGTTTTACATATGGATATTATGTATGGCGCCTAACCCGTGCAGAAATATCTAAACTCTCAGCTGTATCCATGCACATTCTAAGATCAGTGGTTGGGCACCCCGAGGTGGTGGAATGGTTAGCAATTACGAATGAGTAGTGAGTTCCATCCTCACTGGGTGCCCCATACTTTCGGCCTTGTGCCACATCTAAGCTACGCTTGGAAAATCGCTTCTAAGATCAGTGGTTAAAAATGGCTTTCAGCAAGTGAATGTTATGGGTCTTGGCTAATACCATCCTTCTTTGAACATTGTAGACTGGTTCTACAGAATACAAAAGGAAGAACTGTACCATATAAAAGAAACCAGATCACTTGAGGGTATTAACAACATCAAAAAAAAAAATTAAAATTTTTATCACATGTAAACTCGAACAGAAAAACAATAACATAATCAAGTTGTTAATGTTTTACCCTACTTCAAATAATATATTAGAAAGGAATTTCTGTTCTATACTGGAATGAACGATAACAGATACTGGACTTGTGAAACCTATTTTCCTGAAAAAATTATTTAAAGAGAAAATTTAAACCAAGAACATTACTGTCTGATCGGACAATGAACACTAAATGTTTCCTCATAGGGAAACGGCTTATATTATAATTACCGTTATTTTCGTTTGGAACGGAATAATTTAGGATTTTATAAATCTATAGGATCTTATTTTTATATGTTTTTTTTTTTTCAAATAGAAAATATGGTAGATTCTGGTATGACCTTTTTTTTTCATAAAAAGAAAGATTGCATTGTAAAAGTATATTCGAAATCTTGGCTTTTACCGTGTTTCGATTGTTGATCATTGTTTAGATGTAAATAACAAAATCGCTCAAGTAAGTGGTAGCAATAATATAGCTATATCTTTTTGATGTTGATTTTCTTGTTAGTTCTGTAGACAAGAACAATTTGATGGATATATCTGAAGGTTAAATGAAATGAATTCTCTTGAGATATCGGAATTATAATACTGCTTTCTTCTGGTCGAGTATTTCTAAAATCGATAACAAGTTTCAAACTTATTTTAACCATTTCACTCTGACTGAATTCTACATTACTGAAAATAATTATTTAAAACTGTATTTGCTACAACCATCATTAGTCTAATATCAGAATTCATCTAAGCTTAAAACTTACCTTAGACCTCTGAATTAATAATACTGAAAAAAATTCTTATACTAGCTCGTGGCAATTCTAACATAAGTTTAGTCCTAAATTATCTCTCAATCATTTGAATCACTTTCCCACATGACAGCTTTCTGCCATTCAATTTCCAGTCGCTGTGTTGTGGATTCCCTCTGATTTTTCAATAAATATTTTTATGGCAGTTGTTCTATCACGCTCTCCTTGTTACCTCAACCACATAAATTTAAACGTACCTCATCATTTTACTGTTGAAATAGCTAAATGTAACCGGAAGTTTTATTCTAATACATACATATCTCGCACTTCTGATCTGTGGAACTCTATTTTGATTTTTATGTTCACTGCCACGTACACCATCACTGGACGTCTTATTGAAACATGCCGGAGAACACATCTTCTTTATTAATAGACATTATACAGTCGGTTTAATGAATAAAAATTGAGTGTCAATTTCAAATGAGAACTGTCGACTATAATAACGTTTGAAGACATAAAACTTCAGATAAAAATAAATCCAACTATATGTCTGCTGAATTGGATCGTATTTACGATTCCAATGGAATAAATTATGATCATGGAATATTAGTGTTTAAGCCTTTTTATTATATCCATTGAGATCTACCTGGATTCTATCCTCTTGGAATTATTGTTTATACAAATATATATATATATATATATATATATATATATATATATATATATGTATGTATGTATATATATATTATACATTTTAGATATATGATTGCATATGTATGTGTATATTTACCACTAATATTATCTCTCTCTCTCTCTCTATATATATATATATATATATATATATATATATATATATATAAAGTGGTGAAATAAATATTTGTACACATACAATTTTTTAATTTATTGTATTTCAAACTAACGGATAAATATACATTTCATATAATTAACTGTACACATATGCATAATTACGAAATATGCATAGAAAACAGAAAAAAAACATGATTTAACATAAGTAATACGATGTATCTATGTTAATGGGTGGAAAAATATTCGTACTATGCAAATTTCAAATTGTAAAAACTTGACATTGTTTAATATTCTAGATTATTTAAGCTGAATATTCTAGAATGTTCTAAAAACGTTATCAGTAGTTACTTTTAACCTAAAAATACAAAAAGAACATTATGAGATTGATATTCGTGCAAGAAGGTTTTCATCATGGCAAGAGGTGAAGAATTGGCAAATTCGCAAAATGAAGTGATGATTGTAAAAGTTAGAGGAAAATCTCCGACAACCCGATAATACCGTAACTACCGATAGTTCATACACTGCAATGTATACAAAGAACATCAAAACTGTTGAAAACCAATGAAGAATAGGTGTTCAACGGAAGAATCCTTTAAGATCTTCGAGGAAATTAATGCCTCAAACTAAACAAAATCCAATAATTACTGGTCACGAGTTGAAGGATGAATTGGTTTTATTAGGAATCTGTATAATTAAAGGACAATAGCAATGAAGTTCATAGGAGGAATCTAATGACATCCTCCTCTCAGAAAACACCACTCTTGAAAATACGCAGAAATGCCAAGTTATAATTCGTCCATGAACATAAAGATAAGGAAAAATTGAATTGGGAAAGAATATTATAGATAGACTAAACCAGAAGTGAGTTGTTTCTACGTAACTATAGAAATCATCTATGGAGGAAAGATATCAATGTCTTTAAACGCAGGAATACAGTTCCAACAGTGAAATTTAGTGGTGGCAACATCATGATTTGGGGATATTTTACTACAGAAGCTTGTGGTAACATATAATTAAGAGATGGTAGAATGAATCAGATTTAAACCTAATCGAGAATCTCAGGTATTATATGATAATTAAAATCCAATCGAGAGCGGCAACAGAAATCCCGGACCTGAACACCATATGCGAAGAAGAATGGTGCAAAATACCATCAAAACATTGAAAATCATTAATTGAGAACGACTAGAAAAGTTTGGTTGCTGTAGAAGTGAATAATGGCTACTCTACAAAGTATTACATGAAGATTATGTATTCTGTTTATATTGTACGAACACATTAAAATAGTTAAATGGGATTTAGTTCTATTAAATGAAATTTATTTGTTTTCTATGCATATTTAGTTATTATGCATCTGTGTAAAGTTAAAATGAAAAGTATGTTTAATCATTAGTTAGAAATAGAATAAATTAAAAAATTTGTATGCGTACAAATATTTCCTGTCTCTCTCTATATATATATATATATATATATATATATATATATATATATATATATATATATATATATATACTAATAGTAATACTCGTTTGTAAAAATCTCAGATAGCTCAACTTGTAGATATGTCAAAAACCAATCGGTACTCGAGGAAAAAATTGGAAATAAAAAAGAAAGAATTATAAACATCAGAGAAGGGCGAAACAAATTGTCCAGCGCTTAAGTCTTTAGTCCAAAGAAGAAAAACACAAGCGAGTATTAAGACTAAAACTTAGTGTGGTCAATACGGTAACTAGAGCGGGAATAACTAAAATAAAGTTGAGTTA
>CAHIKZ030000414.1:977500-984087 GCA_903632075.3 Acanthosepion pharaonis
AGATCCAAAGTTCCTTAGTATTTTAGTTATTATTTTTAAAAATAGTGCTCGATACAAATGTTGAACGTAAACACGTAAATTTCTGAAATAAGTTATTCCAAAAAAAATTAAGGATTATGAGAAGCTACGTGGGAGATATTTACATTGGATACAGGAATATACGCATAAGAACAACGAAAATGTTTTCAGAATTATTCATTGATAAATATATTATTATTATTATTATTATTATTAGTTGTTATTATTCACATATGAATTATTGTATGTATAATTATATATGATTGAATATTTTTATATATATGTATACACACACACACACGCGCACACACACACAGACACACACACACACACATATATATATATATATATATATATATATATATATATATATATATATATATATATATATATATGTATGTATATATGTACTCAAACGCACAAATACACACAAATATGTATACGGATACGTTTGTTGGTATATTTAACATGAAAAGCGTTAAGAAAATGAATATAAATAAAATTATTTTGAGCCTGTGGAAAGAACATAATTACTATTCTTGCATAGGTAAACGTAGGCGAAATACCTGACATAAAACTTCCTCCGGGTTCTACAGGTCAGGAAAATATTTTCAACTGAAATCATTTTTTTTTGTAAACCCGGATAACTTAATTATGAAAAACACGTCAAGATGGCGACAATACGTGAAACTCGTTAAAAGCAGCACTACTTACAACATCAACAAACGAAGTGTATTTATTTTGAAAATATTTCTGTGTTTCGGTATCACTGTCAGTGTCAAGAACAAAAGAAACAATAACGTTGTGTCAGCCCAAAATGCAGATTCTGTGATAAATATCCAGAAACGATTGATCATCTTGTATCAGGTTGCACGGTGATAGCACCCACTGAATATAAAACCCTACATGACAGAGTGGGCCAATATCTGCACTGGAAAATCTGCAACTTCTACGGGAAGGAAACTGAAAGAAACTGGTATGAACCCCACCCAGACCCGTTTACGGAGATTGGAACTGTTACAATTCTATGGGACTACACAATACACACTGACAGAACAATCAAGGCCAACTGGCCAGATATTGCTATTAAAGACCACAAAACAAAACGGTGTGCTCTCCTTATTGATATGGCAGTCCCTGCTGACTGCAATGTATTTTGAAGATATTCAAAAAGTTGTCAAAGTACAAGGACCTTGAAATAGAAATCTCGAAAATGTGGCATATGGGAACATCAACAATCCCTGTTGTAGTTGGAGCCCTAGGACTGGTTGGAAAAGATTGCAGTAGACTAATTGAAGGGATTTCCGGAAGTCCATGCCCCAGGGAGATACAAAAAATTGTTCTGACAAGTACAGCCCACACCTTTACGAAGGGTTTTATCTATGTAATTTTTTTTTTTTTGTCAGTGAAAGTGTCATGACGCCATTTCTAACTTTAGAAACTTAAGGGACCCGGAAAGAAATGTGTAAACGCTAGAAATCAAAGAAAATAATAATAATAATAATAATAATAATAGTAATAATAATAGTAATAATAATAATAATTGCCCTGATACTAAAAACAATTATAGGTGTCTTAAAGCTACAGTATTTTTTTTTGGAGTTCGTGAGCAATGATGAACTACAGTAGATTTCCGGTTCAGTAAAACAGATATAATTTTCAATTGGTCGGCCATCACCATTTAAGCATAATTGGCGTATATCAAGAGGGATCTTTTTATTTTTGAAGAAAAATGTAGCCAAGGGACTTTTTACTTATGTATTACTCGTGAAACCCACTCTGAGAGCTAATGACATCCGATCTATAAATCTTTCTTGATGGGCTCCACCTGAAAGTATATACGCTGCTTTCCTCAAAAGACATTCACAATATTACATGAATGTTGATTAAAATTCTTATTCTAATATTTTTGCTTCGACAATGTAGACAAATGTTATCAACCAGAGACTACATATAAAATAAACATCACAGCAACACAGATAGCAGCACACAGTCTCTTAATTCAAGGCAAGAAAAGTTCAGAGGCTTGTGAATAAAGAAAAAAAGAACTTGCCTCATCGGATCATATAGTGAGAATTTCATATGAACTTGCTAGAGAGCTAAAATCTATTGATTGATAATTTTATGGCTTATCAAACGTTTGTGTGTTACTTAGAGACAAAACATATTTTAGCTTGTAAGAATAGTTTTACGAGAGAATATTTCACATTTTTTTGAACAACAATATTTTCCAGAGGCAAATGTTAATATTTAGTCAATATCCGCGCGGCAGACGTATTCATTCCTATCTCTATACGACTATTTTTGCAGAAAAGAAAGTAACAATTGGAATTCAAACTCGGATTTCTGATTTATCAGTCCGAGCCCCTATCAATGACAACACCCGCACTTCCACCCGAAAGCTGAATCGAAATTAATGTCAAATGGGAACTATTGCTCTAAGTTATTTTTTTTATCCCTTGTTGGTTTCACTTCAGAAAATCCCTAAATAATCTTAACACCTAACGTCAAAGAGGAGGGGCAGAGAAGGCAGATGCATCATCGGACTAAGGTGAAGGGTGAACTCGTAGCCATTCGATGCAGATTTAGTTTTCAAAGACTGTCAGTAGCCTTCCACGTTCTGTAAACGTGGTCTAACTCGCTGCGCTTTGGAGGTGCACACGTGGGGAAACCAGATGACAGGAAGATATATACGAGATGATGATTCTGCGTTCAGAGAAATCCAACAAAGTCACTGACTGTTTACCACTATTAATTGATGAAATTTGAAGAATATATTCTAATTCTACATATGACTGTTTAGTTTATATTAAAGTTTGTAATAATAATGTTACATATGTAGCGTGGAAGCTAGGAACGTGTTCCATAATTGAAGGGACACTTCAAATAGCGCTAAAATATTTAGACTTTTAAAATAGACTTATTGAAAAGAACAGTAGACGAAATATTGTCATAGGCAAAAGGAAGAAGCAGGCATTAAACAGAAACTGTTTTAACCTAAGGAATGTGACTAAATTGATTAATCAAACGGAAGTTGGCAATGAACGATAATACTTAGGATAAGAATAAGACATAAGATTCGCCAGTGGCGCGTAGAAGTTGTCAACAGCTAGATCTAAATCAATTGAATTGTATAAAGAATGCAGATCAATATACGGTATTTACTACTGTATTTATGTGAATGGGAACATACCCATTATCGTCCGTAGTTATGCTACAGCACAAACTAACATTAAAATTTCTGTGAAAATATGCTAATTAAATTTTCTATATTTCGTTTAATCTGGTTTATTTAAATCATTTCACCCCATGAAAGGTAGTAAATGCACTAAGTTATATGGTGTTACCGTGTCTGAAAGAATAGGCAAAAAGAAACACATTAAGCAGCGAGAACAATAGAAGAGTAATCAAGAAGACAGTAGATAACGATTGACATTACATTTACATTTTCGTAGATCAAAGTGGCTTTAAAGTATGGATCCCGAAGATAGTTTTACAAGTAAGAAGTTCGAGAAAAGAAAATGTCAGCATAGAACTTATGGTTACATCTTGCCAATTCAAATGTAAATTGATTAAACCTTCTTGTCAATGTAGTACTGCGCTCTGACATGAAAATATCTATATAAACGACACGAGGAAGCTATATTACGGCGGTTAGAAATTAACTGAAGGCGAGAAGCCATGCGAAGACCAATAATATTGATGATTCATCTTTGGATTTTATCAAGAACTAGCAGCATGGCCCGTCGTTACCCGTGCTTGATTAAAAAATCGTACGAAACATACTCACAGTCGCTATCACTTGACTTAAAATATGTTTGCCCTTCCTTGCCTTTAAAGGAGTGCCCTTTGCCGTGCCGATGTTGCTACATGCCTTACTTCTTGCCTATCTCACAATGCGAAGTTTTTCTAAGCTATATACTAAATATTAAATCTGTTACGAAAAATAAACTAAACAAAATGAACACAAAACGATCAGCTTTAAAAAAGGACTCGTAACTGGAAAAACCGAATGAAAAAAGAATGTTAACAACAAATACTTTTTCACACCCAAACCAGTTCTGCGGAATCAAAATCAACGTCTAGTTTAAGCAAGCGAATGAACCAATTGGAGTAAAGTGCCATGCAGATTTACATTTTTCTCACTTGTGACGAATGCAGCTATCGATTTTTTTTTTTTGCATGCTAGCATGCTAGTTAACATTCGTGTCAGTCAGCTGTTGGCTCTCAGGCTGGCCAATAGAATCTTCCTGCCTATTCGTGGTAGCCAGCTATAGGCTCTTAAACTGGCCAGTAGAAAATGGCCGCAAACTACATGAAAACTGCCGTAGAAGCATGAAAAAATCGATTATTTCCCCTATCGAATAGGAGTTGAGAAATGCAAAGTCGGTCTTGGCCTTCCCGCTAACTTGGACCATGTGCATGTAAATTTTGGTGCAAATCAGTCGAAAATTGCGGCCGTGCATTTGTCACACACACACACACACACACACGCACACACACGCGCGCACACACACACACACACACACACATACTCACACTCATCCTGCCTTTTATAGATAGAGATCTTCAAATGTATAGCACGAATACCAGACCATATGTGACAGCAGTATTCTAAGCATAGACGAATGGTAGATTTATAAATATGTAAAGTAGATGCTTGAGCGAAAATTGTCGAGCATGACACAGTGAACAGACTTTCCTAGCAATGAATTCAATATAATCTTTACACTTCATGCCAACCGAGAATGTTAGCCCGAGAAGGCGCAACTAGTCACACACTCATTTTCTGTCTCTCATCAGCTTAGATGATGAGAGGCAGAAAATGGTCTTTGTGATTAATATACATAGGGTTCGTTTTGCAGGCGTTAAAATTAACAAACTTATCCCTACCCCAGTTAAGAGCAGATTAGCGAACTGGTCAGATTTACCATTGAAACAGGAGTAAATAGTTATACCAACAGCAAAGATACCAAATTTAGAACTGATATCATCATTAACATTGATAAACATAGCCATGGCTCTCCTGAAAGCTCTGGCGTTTTTGCAATCTTCATTTAGCTGAAATTAAATTCTGAGCTCGTTTGACATTATCCTCATCCACACCAGAGTTAAACTGTCACTAAGTAGCCCGTTATTAATTTGAATTTCGTTATCTTCTATAAGATTGCCGTTAACATAACACATCACTTTACTCTACTTACATCAAATGCCTTTTTCCAAACACATCCACTAACTTCTTATCAATATTTACAGTAATCTCTCCTCCCGAAAATTGGGCAGCCATTTTTAAAAGAGTATTTTTCTTACAAATCTTCTCAAAATAGATGGCTCAAGAACTACTCAAGTTTGCAAAATAATGGATGCAGTGTATGCTAAAAACGTAAGAAATGGAAGTAAGCAGTGAGATTATGATGGTATGGCGGGTAGATAACGATTGACTCTAGATATGAAAAGGTTTAAACTGTAGTGTTTGGCGAATCATTCACATGGGCGCCTTTTAAAAGAAGTGGCGGAATCTTTCTGAAAAATCTTCCTTACCAATAGAATACAAAGTGAACGAAGATCATTCGCAAATGTCAACGTAACAAGGGGCGGGTTTTGACCGTACAGGTATGAAGAGCTGGCGCTAATAAATGAGCTCGCATTGATATTTTGCATGAAAATATAGATTAGTGACAGCCTTCAAGCGGAAATTGGCTGTAGGTTGGGAAATAACTTTTCAACCACGAGGACGCCGAAACGATTTTGAAAGTTGTCAAAGCTCGAATGTGATGATTGCGGAACATATAAAATAAAACAATTTCTTCTTCTGATCCATATTCAGAATACAAACGTCAAACGTTTCATTGTTGTAGTGATTTTCCAAGCGTAGCTTAGATGTGGCACAAGGCCGAAAGTAAGGGCCACCCAGTAAGAATCGAACTCACTACTCAGTTGTAATTGTTCAAACAAGGCAAGCTTGCTAACCATTACACTGCTTTGAGGTGCCCCTGTTATATATGATATTAGTTAAATATTGTTTCGGCTTCGGTCCAGATCATAGCGGTACCCATTTCCTTCTTATTAGATGGTCCTTGGTATTCTAATCCTGCGGCAAACCTTTGCTATTTGTACAAAAAGAAGGAGGTATGTGTGTAATATTGATTCCTGCGGGGCCAATGTTTGCAAATGCTGTCCTTGAACTGATGTCTGAGTAGCGTCGCCACATAAAAAAAAACTTGTGTCACAAAATGCCTTAGTGTAGGTCAAGTAAATATATATGGCGTTAGTTTTCTTCCAATTGTTATTCAGTTCTAGATTGTTAACTATTTCTCGAATCAGATAGCTTTGGATTAAACCCAGCTTTCACTTAATACTTTTCCTTTTTCTTCTTTTTCCAAAACTGTCTTCATCTTCCTCTTCATCATTCTTAATGTTTCTTTGTTTTTTTTTTTCTTCTTTCTTGTTCTTCCTCTTCTTTACCTTCTCGTCAAAATCCTCTCCATTTGCTTCTCTTCATTCTCATCTTCCCCTTTCTCCTCTTTCTTTCTAATTCTACTCGCTTCTTCTTACTTATCCACCTTCTT